>JARK01001456.1:13632-25877 GCA_000688135.1 Ancylostoma ceylanicum | reverse complement strand
GGGGGGGGGGGGGGGGAAGCCACCTCTCCTACACTTCAGAGATTTGAGAAACACATGTGATCTTGGACCACTGATCGGAAAACTGACCGAAAAATTTTCTCGTGAAAATCAAAGATTTCTCGAATATTCCGCCCAACGTTTCTCAGGACACAGAAGAGCTGAGTCGAAGCTCCGATAAAATAGGATGAAGGGGACTCAGTAGTATGTAAATATGTGCAGAAGTGGTAGCGGATTCAAAAAAGAAGCAGAAAAATAAAATTTTAAATTTTTTAATTTTTTTGTTCGATTTTTGGGACAAATTTTCAGGAAAACAAGGGCGCGCTCCACGGATATGTGATACGCCCGGTAATCATCAATGACAGGCTAGTTAGGAAATGTATGACGTTCTAGGGCAGGTCTTTCACGGGTCTTCCCGTTGGCCGTGGAAAATCAGGAAAAATAGTTGCATGTCGGAGTTGGGTCCGCGCCGCTGCCCGCTACGCGCCAGATATTGATCCTTTCTCAAAGGCGCGGTTGCCTGGTAAGTGAGGAGGGTTTTCTCTATGGAACCGTATACAACACTCCTATATTCTTATGCTCCTTCATCTCGCCATTTTTTCCAAACTTCCTGAATTTCGAACTTTCAATCGATTTTTTCAGGCTTGGTTGAAATCATTGTTCAGAGCGCGGTTGACTGCGCAATCAGCTCATTATCCTGCTTCTACTAGTATGAGACTCGGAGCTGGAATTTGCGTGGGAAGCTCTACCGCCGGTTAGGTGAGCACGCCATAACGGGCGTGCTCACCTAAAGTCTCTGCGTCTCCACCTTCAGTTCACTATTTCGCCAGGCTAGGTGAGCACGCACGTTATAGCGTGCTCACCTAACCTGCGGTAGAGCTTCCCACGCAGATTCCAGCTCCGAGTCTCATACTAGTAGATGCAGGATAGTGAGCTGATTACTCAAGCAACCACGCCTCTGAACAACGATTTCAACCAAGCCTGAAAAGAACGGTTGAAACTTCAAAATTCCGAATGTTTGGAAAAAATGGCGGGATGAAGGAGCGACCGAATATAGGAGTGGTGTATACGGTTCGATAGAGAAAACCCTCCTCACTTACCAGGCAACCGCCTTCGAGAAAGGATTAATACCTGGCGCGTAGCGGGCCGCGGTGCGGACCCAACTCTGACATGCACCTATTTTTCCGGATTTTCCACGGCCAACGGCAGGACCCGTGAGAGCCCTCCCCAAATCGTCACACATTTGCTAACTAACCTGTGATTGATGATTACCGGGCATATCACAGATCCGTGGAGCGCGCCCTTGTTTTTCTGAAAATTCGTCCCGAAAATCCGAAAAAAAAATGAAAAATTCTAAATCTCATTTCCCTGCTTTTTTTCATATCCACTACCAATTCTGCACCTCGACTCAGCTCTGCTGTCTCCTGAGAAGTGCACACCCCCCTCCCCTTCCGGTCGACGCTCACGATTTGGTAGGCAACCTTCACTTTTAGACCTCCGATTTTCACGTGCAACCTTCACTTTCGAAACCCGTGCTCACCGCTATTCCACCTATGATTTGCACTGCTTATTCGTTTCTTACGTGAGTGTGCCGACAGAGTCGCCACCTCTCCTTGAAATCTAAACACTGTCCCCAACCCCTCTGTAATGTCCATGACAACGTCAATTAATGTTGTCAGAGGGAAAGGGAAGCCGCTGCCGAAAGCTCATCAAGTAAAGAATAGAAGAAGTTTTCAACCTGTACTGAACAGAAACATTACGAAATGAGAGTTCGGGGCAGCACAATAGTCGAATCGCTATTTTTTTTTTGTTACAGATTTGTTGATTTGCTAGTATATCGAAATAGCCTCTTACAGCGAGTATTCTTCTCTATTGTCATGGTAGAGACAAACACTCGCTTATCGAGGTCCTTCATCTCTTCTGGGAGTTTCAGGAGTGGTTTCTAGATTCTGCAGATCATGCTCCTAAAGCCGTACAGGAATTTGGACTCCTCTTCGGAACTTTGCAGAAGGCCCGAAATGAATTTCAGTTCATCAGTGTGCGCGCCGGGCCAATGTCTTCTTGGCAAGCCTGTGTCGCTACCAGAGGAGGGAATTTTGGAATCAGAAGTGGTATTTATGTTAACAATTGAACTGCTAATACACAGCATCCATCGACTTTTCCAATTTTTTCTTCCTCATGTTTTGAAGATCGAATATGCCTCTGATAACATTAATTGACGTTGTCATGGACCTTACAGAGGGATTGGGGACAGTGTTTAGATTTCAAAAAGAGGTATCGACTCTGTCGGCACACTCACGTAAGAAACGAATAAGCAGTGCAAATCATAGGTGGAATAGCGGTGAGCATGGGTCTTCGAAAATGAAGGTTGCACGTGAAAATCGGAGGTCTAATAGTGAAGGTTGCCTACCAAATCGTGAGCGTCGACCGGAAGGGAGGGGGTCAACATTTCTCAGGACACAGAAGAGCTGACTCGAAGTACAGAATTGGTAGTGGATTTGAAAAAGAAGCAAAGAAATGAAATTTAAAATCTTTCATTTTTTTCGGATTTTTGGGACGAATTTTCAGGAAAACAATGGCGCGCTCCACGGATCTGTGATATGCCCTGCGCTTTGCCATACCCATGGCGTAAGTGCCCAGAGGCGAGGCTATCATCTACTCACACATCCTGTGCACAACCCATGTGAGAGGGATGCAAGAAGATTTTTTGGTGGAGTGTCTTAATCATTTCCCGACAACCCAATAAATGAGTTTCAGTTTTATATAATAGATTTCATAGGGAAACTGAAAAAAAGCCTTTTCATCCTTTCAGTAATTTTTTTCCGGAATATTTTAAGGATACAAGAAAGTTATGCGCATTTCTATCCTTCTTGGCAACTTTGCCAAGTTTCAGGACGACTAGGAACGGACTCTCTTACAGCAATTCTTTAGAGGTTTTCAGATAATGGTTGTTGGGGATAGACACCAGCCTATGACAAAAGAGCAAAGAGCAAGTTTAACATTTGCTTGCGAAATTTGAGGAAGAATTATGTTTACTGTGGTGTTGACTTTCAAAACTGTTAACAACAAAGAAAGAAATTTATCACCAATGAAAGCATAGGAGCCTTCAGTGGTCCGGAGCCACTCACTTCGGCGCATCGCATTCTTTTTTGTTCCTTGATTGTCTGCGCTTCTGAACTCTTCATTGAAATCACAGTTCGCATTCTCGATTGATCCTGTGGTATGGGATGGTCCGAAAATCCGGCACCACTGGCTACTCCTGTACGTAGAGTCAATGGGAAGGTAAAATGGTCAGGAAAAATCCTGACTGTCACTTAGGTGGAGTAATTGTTCTAGAATTCCTAATTGAGGAATTTCACGCGTTGGACCGCCATGGGCCCGCATTAAACAGATCCTTGGGGGGAGGGGAGCGTCAAATCTGGCAAGGTGGACCTCAACATTCTCGGCATTTGCCAGAGAAGTGCTGACAAAACCTAGATCAAAAGAGCGTGGTGTGAACAATGTACGAGTGAATAAGAAAGCGGGCTTGCAAGACGAAGTTCAATGAGTGGGGTAGGTTCAAATTCCTAGGGCTCTGAATGCTGTGACGAAGCTGAGGATGAGGACCAAAAAGTTTGCATTTTTCTTCTCGCGCACTCCAAGGTGAAAATCTTCTTTACACGAAGCAGTCATAAGCACTGTACGCGCAGGTAAGGCTTATGTTCTTGACTTTTAGCCAGTATTTGTTAATCAGCAATGAAGAGTAAGGATGCTGAACAAAGTAAAAGAAATCCGAGAAAGTTGAATTTTGAGCTCAATAATCCACGTTGAGTCTGTGGGAATGCTAAGTTGCTGTTGGAAAGCGCCTATGAAGTTCTAATGCATACTTAAATTTTGGTCACATAGCTAAAATCAGAAGCGAGTTTTAGCAGGAGATTCTATGGCTGTGATCGTATCATACTGACCGCCACTGTGCCTTTATGAGAGAGAGGTTTCCAAGAGGAAACCGTTCGATTTAAAGTAAGGCCCAAGTAGAGATCAAGCGCATGACCGCGTGGCGGTTTTAAGTCACAACTTGCAATACACATCTCAGTCAAATACAGATGTGTTCAAACTACCACATTTAAATCCATCTTGCGAAACTCAGAACCTTCATTCAAAGCAGTAGGATTTCAGGTGGTGAAGATTTGTGTGCAAAAAGGAGAATGGACTCTTTCAAATATTGCAGACCACGAGCATATGATAAAAATAATATAAGAGCTGCTTGTAATAATACAATTGTAATAATTCCCTCCGGATTTTTGGTTGTAATAATTCCTTGTAATAATTCCCTCCGGATTTTTGGTTAAGTCACGAAGTACAACATTTCACCAAGTTCGCTTTTTCAGATTTGGTCTCGACAATGAGTCTGGCAACTGGCGTGCGCTTGTTCTATCTGAGACGATGCGCATTTACTTCAAGGATTGCTGCATTGTCAAAGCAGGCACAAGTTTTATCTCAAAAGTGATTTCCATGAAACACTTTCATTGAAAGGGTATGTGAGCGATGAGGAATGATTTTGCTGTGAGTGGCTAGACAATGTATCGCTCATACCAGATGAGATGATAGTTGACCCATACTAGTCAGCTAGCACATTAATCGGACGGAAGGCAGGAATTAGCAGGAATTTTGCACGAATAATGGAATATTGATAGAGAAATCAATGTTGAAGGAAATAGGGAGTATAAAATCGACTGCGAAATTGGCCGTCTTTCCAGGTAGGCTGCAAAGACAGGGCGATTTTTATCAGTTGGAATGGTGAATGCATAGATTTAGACCTAAAGCTAGGTAAGATTCAGGACTTTAACAATATAAAACCCGGGAAGATAGGTAGCATTCAGGGTTCTAACAACATAAAACCCGGGAACGGAAATTCTGAAGTTTTGGTCGGTCTCCTTATAAATTCATTTAAAAAATAAAAAAATCAAGAGATGCTCGACAACTCGCATGGGGAAAATACTTCATGAATAGCTCTTTCATATGGTATTGAAAGTTTGACAAAAATGCTTGGCAACACGTTCATGAAGACGTTGAAACCTCAGAGCGCGTTTCCAATATAACACCCCAATATTTTCGTTCAAAAGTTGCCCTATAGAGGAAACGTCAACCACGATTTCCACTCCTGCGGCTGCAACATTCAAGCGGCGCGAGCGGGCCAGCACCCAACATCCACAGCCCGCACCGCGTGAATGTTGCGGCCGCGGGAGTAGAAATCGTGATTGACGCTCCCTGTAGAGCATTCGGAAAGGAGTCGGTACTGGTGCAATCACGGACTGGAGGTGAATGATGCGGTTGTGTCCATCGGGCATGCATGTTATTGATTGAAAATGGCCGCGTATCAGTACGTGGTCCTTCTACTAGTACCGATTGTCGGTTGTACCTTTTAATAGATTGGCTGCACCTTTTAATAGATTTGTGCAGAAATGATGCGCGTTTCCGTTGAATGATCTTCGGTGCAAAGAAAGAACTCCCAGTTTCTCATGGCACCGTTATGATACGTTGTATGTCATGATATATCGTATTTCATAGCCTTTGTAAACGCCTTATACCAATTTGGATGGAATCCACATTTTTGACAATTTCTCAGCTTTGGAACGTCAGATGCCAAAACAGACATCTTGTCAAACTCATTTGAGTTTTACTTACCGACTTTACCAAGTCCTTTCTTGTCACATCTTCCGATGAGCTGTGCTCCTCTAGCCTTGAAGGCGACGCTTGCTGGACGATGTCTTCACGTCATTCTAATGACGTCGTACCTGCTCTCCTTGGCCTGCGTCGTCAAATGTCCGATTGAAGCCTTCGATGAAAATGTACGCATGTTGAAGGTACTGATCGTCACCGTACCCCATCCAGGTCTAGGCAGCCCCATGACCCTTCGGGCCTGGTCGTCACTAGAGTGTTGCATTCGAAATATTTTTTTCGAATATTCGAATATTCGAATAAACGAATATTTTGAAAAGGCCGAATATTCGATTATTCGAAAAAACGAATATTTTGAAAAAGCCGAATATTCGAATATTCGAATAAACGAATATTTTGAAAACGCCGAATATTCGAATATTCGAATAATCGAATAATTTGAAAACATCGAATATTCGATTATTCGAATAATTCGAATAATCTACTTCTTCGAATATTCGAATGTTTCGAATAAACGATTAATCGAATATTCGAATAACTATTCGAATATTATTCGACTCTAACTAGCGTTGGCAAACTGGTGGTAGGGGAACTGCGTTGAAAAGACGTGTGGTCCCCCCAGATGGGGGCATAGTGATCCACAATTTCAAAAATATGTTTCCATAGGAACTAAATTCGATTTTGAAAAAATAAGAACAAAGCCTAACAAAGCCTTAAGAGAATAAAAACTCAAAGACACATCTGTTTTATCAAGCATTGTGGAGAAGCTTGTCGTAAATTTTTTGGAAAAGGGCTAGGACCTCCAATGGTGCATAGATATTCTCGAACGATTCGGTGCTTATAAAAACAGATCAAACGCCTACGGAAAACGTAACGATGTGGGCTGTTTTCCAAGCGTGAAGCAATTATCGTGGACTACTACAGAACGTAGAAGGAACCAATTCTGGCTGCTTCCTTTTCTTTCAATTATCCATGTTCCAAACAAAATGCTGTGAGTATATCGCTCAACGATGGGTGCAACGGAAGGATAACGGTGCTAGCCGTCTCACTCATCGGTTACCATCAGGCTTTTTGCCTTTGAAATAGAAGGAAAACAGCTATCGATGGAAGTACAAGCTCCAACATCTGGCGGTCTCTTACCATCCTTCTGAAAGAGCTCAATTTTGGTGCATCAAAAACTCCTGCCCTAAGAGGAAAATTTTGAAGACTGGTGGTATCGCAGATGCTGGCTTTACAACTTTGCAAAAATTTCCAGCGTTAAACGGTCCTGCGGTCCGTCAATGCGGTTCCTAAGACGAGATTGGGACTATAGGGTGACTGAGAATCCCTCGGGAAGTTCTTTGCCAATCCTGAGAGTTTGTTCACTAAATTGAGCCCATGGGGTGGGGGAGAAACGCGCTTTTTTCACGGAATTTTTCACAATCGCCACAGACTCTAACGGTTTGTAAATGGTAGCAGGTGATATCGTAAAGTACATAGTTCTCTCCTGAGCAAAATCAACGAGAAATTTGGATCATCAGAGCCTTGGCCGTTGGGGGCTTGTTGAGGAAATTACTCGAGAATGGCTATAAGGGCGAAACTGCCACTGAGACATCTCATTATATTATTCGAATATTTGAGCGCCTCTACCTCGAATATTCGAATAATCGAATAATTAAGAGCGGTCGAATATTCGAATATTCGAATATTTCGAATATTTAGTTTTTTCGAATATTCGAATGTTTCGAATGTTCGAATATTTCGAATATTTAGTTTTTTCGAATATTCAAATATTTCGAATAATCGAATATTCGAATATTCGAATAATTATTCGAATATTATTCGATTCGGTCAACACTCTAGTCGTCACTGATGCTTCCAGTGACTTTCCTGTGATGGGGGAGATACTCTTTGCCATTGCTGTGTCTAGCTTGAGAAAAATGGTCCACATGTGATAACTTGCTGGGTTCTGGATCACTGTGGTGGCTGAAAGAGTCTCACCATATAGCTAGCCGGGCAACCCGGGAGTGAACGTAGGAACTTATTTGTTGGACGCCACTGCAAAACGTCTCCTTTGTACTTCCCAGTCACTTGAATATGGGGCTTATATTCGGATAAATGTGCATGATACAGCCTGCAGATAAGAAGGCACACCCACAAAGTATGAACATACTTACGAGCTCACAACAAATATGGATCATCCCGACACTGTAGAGACAGGAAATCAATAGCCTGAAACCACTAGCGTATTAATGCAGACACAAGGTCGCATTTAGTCTGCAATGAACCACTATGTGCCACGTAAGGACGTAGCCTTGCGGCTGGGATCCCTCTTATCAGAGAGATATGTGGTATGAGGAAGATCCGTGGATCACAATGGGCCTAATCCTCCTTCCCCTCTCCAAGCTCGATTTTGAAGCTGTCGAAAGGATCTGGAAGTAAACGCATAAAAATGCGCCAATATTCTTGCACCAACCTTATATGTAGTATACGCCCATATAGTGATGAGGTAAAAAATTGACGAGATCGAAATTCTTGAGAAACGGCAGAAGGACATTGTGCGGGAAGGCACCCAGCAAACAGGCTTCTCGATCCAAAACGAACGTTATACTCGTGTTTAGCATAATGGAAAGCCTCACTGACTCCTGAGCAGAAGAGGCAAAATCGATAAAACCAATAAATGAATGATCCCATACAAACCAGTAGTAAAATTCCTGCTCAACACATTGATCTCAACTTTCTATGGCTAAGTAATTTGAAATACTGCACGTGAGTTTCAGATACATTTTGTCTGTTTCTCTAATTTTGCGTAGTGGACGAGGTCGAAGATGTGGTAAGTCTTGCCACGTCATCATATTCCTTATCATATTGAACGTGAGCCAACCAATGCAACGAGGCCTAGAGGCATCTCCCAGTTTCTGCCATCCTCCATTCACTTGTTACTCAGGCTTTCCTCCTGATTGCAACAACTTATGAGGGAGGCCAGGTATTGAGGGGAGAATGGCAGCGGTTCGAGATTGCGTTCCTGTTGTACAGTTATGAAAGGCAGTGCATACCAATGTTAACAGAAGACAATAAACAATTTTTGAAACTGTTCCGACAGAACTGCCCTCAACGTTTGTTTTCTGAATGTCTCGCTGTATGTTCGCTCTGAGACAGTCCCGTCGTAAAACAAATTCTGAGTTGTAACTGAGCATTAATTTTTAAATTTTTTGATTGAAGTTGTATTTTGTCATTAATGACGGGCCATCTGTGGCGGCTGCAATACGTAGTCTTCGCGCGCGACTGATCGTCTGAGTTATGCTAGCAGCTGCCCTGCTCAACTCTAGGAAACACATACTGCGAGGGCAACAATCAAGGGTGCTGCTTAGGTGCGAGTGATGCGCGAAAATTTCGCATCTCATGCAGTTAATGCTAGGTAGCATCCAATACTCCTCACCCTTAGTGAGCTAGACTCGCATAGAGTTGGATTTGAATTTTCTTTATGGAGTGGAGATGAATTGTACATGGAGTTAAGGTTGAAATTTCGTAACGTGGTGAATGAATATTGGTTGTAATAACAGCAGTGGTGCTGTTCCTTAATGGAAGCGAAAGAAACAAAAGAAGCTCAAATCTTTCAATTCCTCTAAAACTCCGCAAGTTTTCCCGAGACTCGGCTTATTCATATCTCAGGTATTCACATATTCGACTATTGTAGGGCGGTTATCAGTAAGGTTTTGCATTGCAATGTAAGGTCATTATAGGCGTCGCATTGAGAGGGGCTTAGAGCTAGGGTAACACAAGAAGCCTTTGCCGCTGGCATTAGCTACGCAGCACTGTTATGGTAAATCCTTGACAGCCACAGAGTGGGGCGAGTTGGCCAAGTGGTCTAAGGCGCAGCTCTTGGAGCACCAGGTTTCTACGGGGTCCCGGGTTCGAGTTTCGCCCGTTTATGTAAACTGGCAGCAGGACTCGAACATCGTCGACTAGACATGTGTGTTGTGCAAGAAACAAGATGTCTGTTAACCAGTTAAAGGACATAGGACACGGCTTTATGGTAGTCTACAACGGCAGCTCAAAGGCCAGAAACGGTGTGGGTGTATTCGTCTCTCAACACTTCCGAGACTCCATAGCCAAGGTGCAGCGTTTCGATGACCGCCTCATGAAGGTCGTCGTCACCACCGCAGAACAACGTCTTCACTTCTTCTCGACATACGCCCCACAGACAGGCTGTTGTGACCAGACGAAAGATGCTTTTTAGACGTTGCTGGGCGAAAAGATCGCGGAATTACCTATGAAAAATACAATAGTTGTCGCAGAGACTTGAACGGCCACGTAGGAATGGCGAAAGATGGATACAGATGCCACGAAGGCTTTGAGTACGGGGAGTTGGGACGACTATGGCGAACACATTCTGGAATATGCTGACTTACACGACCTCGTCACCCTGAATACGAAATTCCGGAAGCGTCGTTCTCACCTACTCTCGTTCTACAGTGGCATCGTGTAGACCGAGATAGACTTCGTTCTCGTATGACATCGCGATCAGTAGCTAGTTACCGACGCGAAGGTTGTACCGTACGAAACCGTGGCCACACAATATCGTCCGCTTATCTGCACCATGAAAATCATTCCGCCAAAGAGGATACACGACCAATTGTGCGGACCAGCCCGAATCAAGTGGTGGCGACTGAAAGAGAAAGAAGAATCTATAACTTCCGCATTAGATTACCACCTGTAACGACCATCGACGAGATCTGGGAGAGCGCAAAGAGAGAGATCGTAGAAGTAGCAAGACCGGAAAATTGAATAGCATGGCTATGGACGGACAAAGTAAAAATTAAAATACGCGAAAAGAAACGTCTGTACCACGTATTCTTCGATGACAAAAGTGTTGGCAACTAACGTTATTTCTTGGTGGCGAAGAAAGCAGCGAAGAAGGCTGCGGCCGCCACGAAGGCTGCACATTATGACAACATCAGCAAGCAGCTAGACGCAAAAGGTGGCGGCGAACGCCTCATCTACCGGCTTACGAGATCTCGCCAGCGGGAGACCGAAGACGCCGAAAAGTTCTACGGAGTCAACGACGAACACGGTCAGCTCATAACAGACCGCAAGAAGGCGACGAAAAGGTGGTGTGACTACTTCGAGAAGATCTCAACAGAAGAATTCAGCCATCCACCCACTCTACAAGTACCGTCAACTCACGGTCCTGTCCAGCCAACCATCGTGGACGAAACCGTGGCGCATGGAACCAGGTAAAGCGACGGGACCTGATGATGTAGTGGCGGAGCTATGGAAGTCAAGGCGTTGGAACTTTGCTGAATGACCAACGGCGTTCTTCAACAAGGTCGCCGAAGAGAAAAGTCTCTTCTGCATTGGCAGAGGAGCACCACAATTCCCATCTGGAAGAGGAAAGGCAACCCTGCGAATTCTGCCAACTATTGTCCGATACGTCTGCTGTCGCACAGCATGAAGATATTCGAACGCATTATTGACAGCCGAGTCCGCGACATCATCCGAGTTTCGATGAACTTGTGTGGTTTCGTAGCCAACTGTGGGACCACGGATGCGATCCATGCGGCACACATGTCGATCAAAAAGCATCGCGAGAAACAGGAGCCACTGCACCCAGCTCTTCTCGATCTGGAGAAGGCCTTCAACTGCGTTTCACACGAAGTTATTTGGTACGCTCTGCGTTGGCACGGAGTCCCTGAGGAGCTCATCGAATGTGTGAGGATCCTGTATGCCGACCAAAGGAGTCGAGTTCAAGCGGACACTTGTACGTTGGCAGAATTCCCAATCTCCGTGAGCTTGCATCGAGGACCAGTCCTCTCACCACTCTTCGTCGTCGTCCTCGTCATGGACGCAATAACGAGAGACCTTCAGAGGCCGGCACCATGGACTCTGCTGTATGCAGATGACGTCATGCTCGCGTCAGAACAAAAAGAGGACCTTGAGTCACAGATGCAGGCTTGGAGCGAGCTTCCAGCATGGTTCGGTCTTCGATTAAATGTCAAGAAGACTGAGTATATGACTACCAACCTTGGCGAACCTTCCACCATTCAAGATGACGATAACGACCTTCGTAAAACCGAATGCTTCAAGTATCTCGAATCAAGTCTCCCAGCCGATGGCAGTCTAGCTCATGAAGACGTCGCTTGCATCAAGGCTGTGTGTTTGAAGTGGCACTTGATGAGTGGAGTTCTGTGTAACAAAAATATCCCGCATGCCTTCAAGTCAAAGGTGTGCCGAGCAGCCGTTTGACCCGTGGCACTGTATGGTGCAGGATGCTGGCCAGACACTAAGGAAGTAGAATACCGACTGAGTGTGATAGAGACAAAAATGTTACGTTGGACGGCCGGTATCACGCGTGCAGACCGCATCCGATACGAGAAGATCTGAAAGCGGTTCGGCATCGCGCCGATTGCCGGCAAACTTCGTGAAACTCGCCTTAGATGGTACGGCCACGTTCTGCGCGCCAACGAAGACACCATCTGCTGAGTAGACCTTGATCTCATAGTACCGGGAAAACGACGAAGAGGGCGACTGAAGCAACGGTGGGTAGACACACTGCACGCCGACCTGAAGCATGTGGGCGTCCACCCAGACCAGGCACACGATAGAGCAAA
>JARK01001456.1:0-12740 GCA_000688135.1 Ancylostoma ceylanicum | reverse complement strand
CCTCCCTCCCTGCGTTCGCCACTGTATTGACTGTTTTCTACGAGCAAACTTCTACAGTGGTTTATTATTTTAGTACCATTATCTTAATACGATCTTTCCAGAACACACGTAACGCATGTTATATTCGACTTCGATGGGCTTCTTGTGGACACAGAGTCTTGCTACGCGATCGCTAATCAAAGACTTTTGCAAAAGTTCGGACGAGAATTCACACCAGAATACAATGCAAGTGAGCATCTGAAAGCTTGCTTAGAAAAGTTGTTTGTTCATAGTTGTTTTATTGTTGTTTGGATCATTGCGCACACTTTTGCGGTCCAAATGCGCTTTGATATTGCAGTGATTTTGGGCAGAAAGGAGGATGAAGCGTTCCCTATGCTTATCAAAGCGGTGTGTTTCTATTTTTAGAAATGAAGTGAGCTAAGTGCTCTGTTGTGACCTAGAGCATTCAGGTTGGCATAGAAGATAAGATCACTCCAAAAGAGTACATTGCGCAATTTGATGCCATTGTGGAGGGAATGCTTCCAAAATGTAAGGCCATGCCTGGTGCAGAGAAGTTAGTGCGGCATCTCTCCAAAAAAGGTTCGAGATTATTTTTCCGTACGAGCACGACGATCCTGTCTTCTATGAATATCGCTTTTAAGGTGTGCCAACAGCAATTTGCACCGGATCTCGGGGCGAGACATTTGAGCGAAAGCAAAAACCTCATGAGGACTGGTTGTGTCTTATAACTCTGAAGGTAACTATTGGAATACACTCCGCACAATTGAAATATGTGGCGCAGTTGTGCTTTGAAACCTTTATAAATGCGAAGCTACGTGATTTTATAAGAATATCGTAGCTATTTCAGTGGGATATTCATTAACACACTATAGTTGAGCGCTTGCTTGACACGCGCTTTCATTGCTGTTGCCACCGCCTGAGATCGATCACTAACAGTAAATGTTAAGATGCTGATGCAAACTGTAAGGAGATCTTCCTATATAAAGACTGGTAGGGGTCCAGATTTTTCGAGGGTCAGACAATAAGAGTTTTGCGAGATCATGTGTATTTTTTCAGTACTGAAGCAGTGCATACATACAATGTTGTGGGAAGACGCGCAGACGCCAGAGGGCTAAGCGATTTAGGGAGTGAGGTGGAGTCATATCTTCGCGGGACCCGCACTTTTGGTATTCTCGCACATTGGGGGACCCATATTACCGCTGGCGGTCTCGCAGCCATTAGGTGAAACAGTGTTTACAGTATCCACGCTCCAATATACTTACTTACTTAGGATACTTAGACGACCCGTTCCTCAGCACGGCGGTTGGCTTTGCGCGGGTCCCAACCTCCACATTGTTCGGTCTTGAGCCTTAGTTGACCAATGGACCTTAACGGAACCAGAAGCACAGCTGTTGTTTCTGTGAGCCAACGAGTCATACCACGGCCGCGTGGTCGTTTTTTGTCGCGCGGATACTATCGCAAAGCTGCTGAACTCCATCGTCCATCCTTGCACCTCATAAGATGTCCTGCGTAGCGGTGTTTCGGTTCGTCAGCGTGAAGAACAGCATCATGGATGCTCTAACATCTGAGTTGTGCAGATGGCGTTCTTTCTGTTGTCGCAGGGACAGCCCGAGCATGCGGCGCTCAATTGAGATCTGAGTTGAACGAAGCTGGGTTTCGGCGATTTTTGTCAAGGCCCATGTTTCACTCACATAACACAGGGCAGGCGACGCGGTCGAGTTGAAGAGATCTGCGCGCAGTTTCTGGTCCTTAGTATCTTCGAGTATGCTTTTGATTGAATTATATGCGGCCCAGCCTGCTCTTCCTCTCCTCGCAATCTCGGGCTTGATGTCGTTCTCCATGTTAAGCAGGTGACCGAGATAGACATATTCGCTGACATCCTCGAGGGGCACTCTTCGAAGAAGTGGAAACCAACTGGTGTTTTTGTTAGGTTCGCTGGATCAGTGACTAGGTCGTGGTAGTGGTCGAGACCAATGAGTACATGTGGGTTTTGATGTTCGCCACGCAGCTTGGAGTTTGCCAAACAAATGTTGTTTGTTTCTAAGAAAGCAATGTCACTAGTGACCAATCTTACTTATGGAAACCCATTCGTTATTACTGGCTTCGTTTGCACAGTAATGTTTATTTCCTCTCCAAAAGCTGTTCCCAGTTTGATTGGTACTGAATGACTTTTAAAGCACTCGATGTGTCTGCCGATACCGGACATTGTGCAGAGTTCGGTAGTTTGTTTTTCCAAACCGAGATGCTCCGCGAGTTCTTCTTGGATCACCGTTTTCTGTGCGCCAGAATCGAAAAAGAACAAAATTTTCTCGTATTCCTGTGTATTGGCGTTCCACTCGTTGCCTTCAGCAGTCATTAATATGAGCTGTTTAGCCGTTGAGTTATGATTTTGAACAGATGAAGGCATGACGGTTTCCGATGATTCAGCATGCATTTGTGTATTATTTCGATTGAATCTTTGACGATCTTCTCGTCTGAAGTTGTCTTTTTGGTGCATATTTCGATAATTTTGGTGCCTTGGATAATTTTGAGCAGCGTTGGCATTTTTTGTCCGATTATCGAAATTCTGCGTGAAATTAGGTGCATCTCTTTTCAAACATAGATTTGTGTGATGCCTTTGGCCTTAGGTTAGTTTGAGAGGGAGAGAGGTTTTTTAGGTTAAGAATTTTGAAATTTTCATCGGAGTTGTGGAAATTTCTCACCTAAGTGAATTTTCAACGGATTTGAGGTGTGAACTATGGGTAAAATCAGAGTTTTGCTCAAGAATTCAGAATCTCGTCGAGAAACTGGATCATTTGAATAAATATTCATAATGGTTAATGTGAAAGGCCAAGAATTTTGAAATTTTTATCGGAAATGTCGCAATTTTTTTACCTAGGTTTAAAAACTTCAGGTATGAGGTGCGAACTGTGGGTAAAATCGAGGTTTTGTTCAAGAATTCAGAATCTCGCCGGAATTTTCAACGGAATTGAGATATGAGAAACATAGAAAAAAAAAATCAGTACTCCACAAGAGCAGTTGGAAAAAATTACGAAATCAAGACTAACCTTTGCCGAACACCACAGTCGTTCCCAGCGTGCTTTCACGGTAGCATGCAACTTGAATTCTCCTTCCACATCACTCCGCGAAACCACACCAGAGGTCTCCGATTCGCGAAAGAAAACGAGGGCGTATTGCATTTAGTGTGCAATTATTGTTTGATCTAAGTTTGTGCGCTGCTTTCATGTGATCCTGAGCGGCTGACTCTCTGGAACCCACACGCCCTTAGGCTTTCCTTGAAGGTAGCTCGCTTGGCACGGGTCAAGCGGGGTCAAACGCAGAGGTGTGCTGGGTAATTTTATATTATGTTGGATCCATGGTTAGTTTTCGTTTCGTGCATTATCCTTATACGAAAACTAACTATGTTATACTATGTTATAAGTTTCCTCCTGCACTCATCAGTAAGGTAAAGGAAACTCATAATATGTACCATGTATTTTGAAAAAGTGTCCATGTACATGCACCCACACACATTAGGTGTGTATGCACCCACACGAACACTGTACTTACACATACACACATACATACATGGAATTATGCTACATGGACACATACATACACATGAACATACATAATCAAAGCAAAATGTTACCTGGAGGGTTGACGTAGGAACAGTTGTGTGAAAACTTTTGGTGGTGTACGGTTGCAACGACAGCGTCGCTGTGAAGTAAGTCATCGGTCTAATAGATGATATGCGCCGCTTTCTCTGGTTGTATGTAGAAAAATGAGGAATACTTATGCTAGATGTTATCAGATGGAGGTAATGATTGGTTACATATAAATAGGATACTTACGCTATCAATGATGGTGTTTTGATGATTCAGTGATGCAGTCGAAGGCCACTGGTTAGACGTGGACAACATAAATGTAGCACAAACGACTAACAGATATGAACATTGGACAAAGTCGTAAGAGTGAAATTTGCTGATGTTTTGTAACTTTAACCCTTTTAAATGAATTAATATATCACTGCTAAGATTTATTATCAGAACAGTTGTTCCACAAATCTTTTTGTGTGGCTATCCATAGGGCAATTTATACTGGATGCGTGCGACTGACGCGCGTACGTCTGTATGATGAAGAATAGGGGCTAGTCGCATCGCAGTCGAGTAGCATTCGCACGCGCTTGCGGCCTCGTGACGGCCGCCCGTTCTTTTCATTGAGAATTTCATGCCGCGTTGACCGCTCAGACATTCGCTCGGGAGTCCCGCACTACAAAATGATGACTCCCGCTCGAGGGTGAGCGGGAGTCATCAAAAACTTTGAGTTTTTGTCCCGCAACATCCCGATTTTGTCCCGCAAGCTCCGGCGGGAGACCGGATTTTGTCCCGAAAATGATACCAGTATCATGCTGCGGGAGACCGGATTTTGTTCCAAAACTGAAAAACGAATAAAAACAAAAATGCAAGGAGACCGCAATGCGTATGCGGTCCGTGGGCCAACGCCGGCCGCTACTAGCGGATTTCGCATCCGCGTCACGGCCGAGCGCGACGGCCTCCCACGCATCTCGCCTGGTCTTCACACTGGGCCACGGTCTTAACCGGGCCTCAGCAGGCCGGACGAGTCCCGTAGGACTCCTCTCCGCAGAAGCGGAGAGTAGACTGAAGCCTACCTGCAAAGTGAGGCCCTTATATACCCCCCTCATTTGATAAGGGTTACCACGTGGCAATAACAAATCCGCACCATTCTCGGGTTAATCCCGCAACAAAACTAAAATGATGTCTCCCGCCGGAGCTCCTGATTTTGTCCCGAAAGTGATAAGAAAGCTTTTTGTCAGGCGGGACTCCCGAGCGAATGTCTGAGCGGTCTTCATTAAAAATCTTTCGTAAATGGATGCGTGCGCCTAATAGTCGCATCTGGTATAAATTGCCCTTTTTAAAAGCCTAGGCCTGTCCGTTCGACAATATGAACGGTGCTGTAGGTCTTCGCACGTAAATGTCCTGCAGCAAACTGGTACAAACACCGTCACGAAAAACGGGGTTAGAGGCCACTTTGGGACATTTCAAAACATTGCCGGAATCAGCGCACACCGACCAGGTTCAGAATATGCTAATAGCTCAGACATGATAATGAGGTGGGCCTCTGCCTTCATAGCAGATTATGTCTACATATACAGTCGTTCCAAAAAATACTTGCCTCTGGCATCCACCGCCCGTCTGCTAAGCCCCGCCGCGCCTCCTATGCACTATCATACGTGCTGCGACGTAGCCCAGTCGACGCGCAGTTTAGCGGGAGGCAAGTATTTTTGGAAAGGCTATATCTATGTACGACGATTGCGAAATGTGATCTTTCCCAGAGCACCCGCAGGACAATGTGCTTTCATAGGTATTCAAATGCATATGGTTCGCTTAAACTTACATCTTGCTATGCATATGCAGAGCAAATTCATATCAGTTATGTCAGTTATGTCTACTTTTCTCTATCTTTTTTCCTTATCCACGTGAAGAATGCAACATGCTTACAATTGATCTCCCGAATGTGCATTAAAGAGGAAAGTGAAGAATTAGCTGTGTTGACAATCGTGAATCCTCGACACGCGTTATTACTACGAATCGAAGGAAAATTCAAGTGAATCTAGTAGAAAATACCATTGTTTCACTTCGACAGCCACAGGCAAGCCCCATTCATAAAGAGCTTCCACTAGAAAACCCCGGGAACCCTTTTTTCTTCTCGGCGGTCCGAGCTTAGATTAACTTGCAACTATTTGAAGAAGCGGACGAATATCTTGCGCAAATCCGACTTTTCCTATTGATCGGAGAAACGATACTAGCACCTCGGAATTCTTACGCATCAAAATGCTGGCATTTTCTCCTCACCAACAACTCCTGGTGAGTGAAAGCACAAGTGACAACCAACTTGAGAATGTCAGAACTATGAACTAGCTTCACTGTAGAAAACTTGCAAAGACTGCTTTTTTTTCATAGCACGCTTTACTCAGAGTTCTAACTTACAAGAACTGAACCAAATTATCAAAGCACCCATGAATCCTTCCTCTAACGAATTAACGGTTTAACGCATTAACGCGTAACGGCCATTTTTGGCCTAACGTGACGAATTAACGGATTAACGAAATTCGAAATTTTTCTAGCGCACAGCCTTGGTATGAATGGTCGGAGAGGCGGGCTAAAAAGGCATGATTGTATAAGTGCTGAGCTACAATTGTTTGTCGATAGTCTTTTGCATATCCGTGCAAATTCATCGCTCAATTAGTGATCTCTCTGCTTTCAGGTATTTTGTCCTAATGAACCGGAAATCAAGAGAGGAAAGCCTTATCCCGATCCGTACTTGACTACAATGAATAGGTTAGTTAACTCTTACGTTTGTATCCCTTGTCAAACAGATCAATGGCTGTCGCAGTTGGATGAGGGGTGCATAGGGAGACTTCTACTTCCTTATTTCGTTAGGCACGATTTCCAAACTTTTTGAAAATGCATAAGACATTTGTTTAGCTTATTTTCTGATACCTTATATTTTTATTATTTCTTGATTATTTGTTCCTGATCTCATTCAGGTTTTCAATTTTTTTAATTCAAATCTACGTTCAAAAATGATTCTTCGATAAATTTTTTGTAGAGTCAGTAAAACTTCGAAATTCTAAACTTACTAGCGCTCCTTCGGGACGCTGGGAAGTGGGGCGGGGCAGGGCAACCACTTGAGGTTCGTGAAGAAGCTTTAACTCAAGAAGTCCTCAGAAAATCAACAAAAGAGCAAAACTAATCTGACCGAGCTCGAATACAAAATCCTGCTCATAATTCTGTACCAATCTTGTTCCCTCTTGGCAGCCACAGAACGTTACAACACGACGGAAAGAATTTTTAAGTTAGTGTTGAAATCCTGATACATGAGCCAAATACATCAGCTCGCAAAGCGTTGGAGGCCTTGCGGATGCGGAGGGCGGGCTTTTCGGTACATAGGCTCCGCCTCCTGGCGAGAGAGAAAAGAAGCGCAGGCAACTGTGGCACCGGCGAGGGACAGGATGAACAGAGAGCAGCTGGCAGCAAATCCTAGAAGTCCGTGGAAGTTCTAGTGTTGGCAGAGTACCAATATAATGCACAGCATGACGAATCTAACACTAGAAAGCATTTAATTTTAAACGATATCAGTTCAAATTTTGAGAAAAATTCAGCGGTTTTAAGAGATAAGACATCCACCTAGGGGTTATTCGACATGCTGATTACGAATTTGACATCTATTTTGTATGGTAACGTCATTTTCGCATTGTTTCAACATGGATACGGTGGATAGAATTTTCTCAAATTTTACAATCAGTGTTTTCCGACGTTTCATCATGAAATCGGTGTCATTTGAATTATGACGTCCCTCCTGAGCAATTGAGGTGCAGATGGAGGCATTTTTTCCTGAAGTTCTCGAACAAAATTCGAATTTATAAAGAATCAGGAATTTTCAGAGGATCAATATATTATTTTGATACTAGCGACCCTACGGGTCGCTAGAAAGTTTGCATGCGGCAGCCTGTTGAGGTTCATGTGGAAGATATTGGGCGCAAACATGGCCTTGGAAGCTTGTCACTGCGCCTGCTGCTTTTTCCTTCTAACCGTGAACTTTCTGCGGTTTTCTATACAATTCTTTCAATCTCTTTCCTCTTTCTTAGACACTTTTTCTGCCCTACTCTTCACATCAAAACAAGAAGTCATTCAAGCATTAGAGTCCAGAGAAAATGCATCTATTGGGCAAGGAATGCTTTTTACACCATCCTTCCCATTACTTTTACTTAAAACTAAAACGTAGCTTATGTTACTCAGAAGATCAATACGTTGTACGCAGAGGATGCCATGACAAAAAGAACAACTCAATAATGGTTCGCTGTATCCGAAAACTACGTTCATCATCATTAGACGCTAAGCTCCAATCAGAATCGCTTCTTTCTCACTGTTTTGAAGAAACCATACTTCCAAGAACACTAACAATATTGATTACGTAATAGAGCTCTAATAAACAGAAAAGTTCGATACTTTTGAACACGTCATGGATTCATGCAAACCGTGTCTACGATGTTTTCTGCTAACTTGTCGAGAAGAAGTCACATGTGCGGTCTGGATTGTATTGTATTCTACTTCAAAAAGAGTCGACGCGTCTGCCGATCACCCACATTAGATGAAAAGAAGAAAACTTGTTTGAGAGGATTCACAGAACCTTCTAACTTTTTGTCGCTGAACGTTAAAATTTCATTGGGTCGAGCAAATATCCTCAAAATTCGCAACAGATTTGTACGCGTATACAACATCGCCGTGTAATTCCAACGTTCCAGAGTGTACCCGACGTTCTATTCTGTATCTCAAAACTAATTTTAACCATGAGTTGCTACATGTTCGAGCTGCTGATGAACCACTCCAGAGGAAAAACTCCGAAAAACGATCGTACCCACCTATAATGGCAGCTGCGAGTTCTACAACCATGCAAGTTCTACAACGCTACACGCACGAATGAAAGAAGTACACATAGTTACTTTTTGATCACATAAACCGAGCTGAAAGGACATTTGACTGCCCATAGTTCTTTTGGCCGCGAAGAACTTGTCCGAAAATCCCCTCCTTGAATAAGTCTCGCAACGGATTTTCCTCTATATTCTCAAGCCACGTGGGTTCACTGCGACACTCTCACCTCAGGGAACCTTCTTCTTGACTTCAACACGCAGTGCAGACTCCACTCGACCTTAATTCAATCGTGATAAACAAAACGTGATGTCTTCCAGCAATGCGGTTCCCCTTAGTCCTTCTGAAGACACCACAGTTCAGAATTTCTAAACTCAAAGGAGCTCCTCCTTGACTTCCTCGAAGGGGTTCTCCTCGATCTTCTCAAGCCACTTGGAATCTCACCGACCTCCTCAACTCGGAGGATCCCAGGCCAGGAATCGTCTTACCACTCAATTCTTTTCCACTCTCCCAACTCCGGGTTCCCTCGCTGGAATACCCACGCTGCGCGAACTCCCGGTGACCTTCTCAACTAAAAAAAAACTCCTCCTTGACTTCGCCCTGCAACGGTCTTCTCACGCCTCAAGTCATGCGGGTTCCCTGCGACCTACTCAACTCAGCAGATCCTCTCCTTGAAATCATCCCGCNGCGTTTGACTGCGACCTTCTCAAATCAAGAAACCCCTCTTTGACTTTGTCGCGCAACGGGCTCCCCTCGGTCTTCTCAAGCCATGTGGGTTCCCTGCGACCTTCTCAACTCAGAGGACTTTCCCATTGGCTTCGTCTCGTAACACAGATTCCTTCTCAAACTACAATGGTTCCGTGCGACCTTCTAAAGCCATGCGATTTCACTGCTTCTTGACTTCGTCCTGCAATGAGATTCCCCTCGGCATTCTCAAGCCATGAGGGTTCCCTGCGACATTCTCAACTCAGGGGACCCTTTCCTAGAAATCATCCTGCTCCGGGGTCATCCCCCGAACTTCTCAACTCAAAGGACCCTCTCATTGGCTTTGTCTCGGAAAGGGGTCCCCCTATGACTTCCCCTATGACTTTCTCAAGCCACGCGTTTGACTGCGACCTTCTCAAATCAAGAAACCCCTCTTTGACTTTGTCGCGCAACGGGCTCCCCTCGGTCTTCTCAAGCCATGTGGGTTCCCTGCGACCTTCTCAACTCAGAGGACTTTCCCATTGGCTTCGTCTCGTAACACAGATTCCTTCTCAAACTACAATGGTTCCGTGCGACCTTCTAAAGCCATGCGATTTCACTGCTTCTTGACTTCGTCCTGCAATGAGATTCCCNNCCCCACCTTTCCCTCATCCCCAAAGACAGCAGCGGAATCGTCATTGCACGAGAGCACGCACTGCTCAAGCCCTTCCCGAGGGTTCGATCCTCGCCGGTGCGTGATCTCTGCAAATTTCAGATTCACAGTGCGGCGATCACATAGAATCTTGGGACATAGGATTTTACTTCAGATAGACTAGCTCTATCTAACTACGATGTTCCACTTGTCCATGACTTTTTCTGCTGAAAACCACACTGTTCTTTTGGTCAGTGCCTTGGGAGGACAGAGATTTTCCACAGGAAAATAATTTTCGAGTAGTGTTATGTATGGTGCTAAAGCTACTATAAATGATAAATAAAATGTAATCCATAGATTCGCACGTTGATCGCTCCGCTGCAGTAGCACCAGCCCCCGCCTTCTCAACATGGCCCCTACCCAAGCTAAGGTTTTTAATAGGACATTATTGGGGTATTTTCATGGTACGCTTGATCTTCTTCGCTGGTTTAGACTAAGTTAACTTTGAATAAATCGGCATCTTATTCCCTCAAACAATAGGGAGGAAGTTTTAGTGTTTGCTGAGCGCTAATTATTCACTCTCTAATGGACAGTTGATGCTGCATCCTAGCGATGAGAAGGTCTGGACAGAGCGCTTTCCTGGTGTAGTCATACTCCCAAAACCCATATAATTCATGAGCGGCTCTTGATCATTTTTTTGTGCTGAAAATTATGTGAACGTGGCCTTTTGCCTCTTTCTTTAACATTTTGCTGTTTTCAGGAATCAACAGATTCGGCGTTCACAAAGAAAATGCTGCTGCTTGCTGAACGTTACTCATTGGACGTTTTGAAGATGGTGGCAAGTGGTGTATTAGTGGACCAAATAATTGCGCATTCGAACCCTCCGGGGGAGCTAGTGAACATCTCACACGAGCTGAAGAGGATGGCAAGCGAAATCAATGACAGGTGAGAAAAATAGTCAGTTAATTTTCTTCGGAAACAGTTGTTATGCTTTTGAGCTAGTCCTCCTGAGGTTCCTATTATTATATCACTTGGAAATCATCCATGTTATCGTGAATATTTTTCCAGTCTTCCTCCCGACCCATCAACACCAACAGAAGAAGTTTTGGTCGGCTCTGTTGTGGAGGATCTTCAGTCTCTGACGCGGCGGGTCAGGCGAGTATCGCTTTCACATTCCCCTTCATCTACAACGTCGAGCCCTTCATCTACACCTCCGGGGGGAGCCACACCCACTGATGAGTCAGCGCTTTCTCCTGCCCCCATTGTGCCGACGGCTCGTCCGTTTGAACCCGCTGTAACCCCAAGTCGGTTCAAGCGGATCGAACTTGTATGAGCCCTCTTTCAAAATTAGTCAACAGAAGTCTCTTGCCTCATATTACCTTTCGGAAACTCGCTCTATTTCGCCCTATGACAAATGGCCCCGTTCATGTTTTTTTTTCTGAGAATTGAGGATGGCATGCCTTCCTTTTTTTTTGCTGTCAGGTAGACGTCGACCTCTCTTTGTGTCGATATAATGTTGTTACGGTGTTTGTCGTTACGACTGCACTGTTTGTTACAAGTTTCACCGGTATTCAGTCATTATTCACTATTCGCTGTCGTTTTGTGTACAGTTTTCCCTTCGTTCAGTAGTTGCGATAGCTCGACGCTTTCATCTGTTGTAGAAAACTCGGTGCATATTGACAAACGTGCAAAGGTGTATATGTATATTACTTCGTCCTGGCGTGGAATTCGGTGTATATTCCGCACGGGTTTCTTTTTCTATTTTGCATACGCGTCATGTGCATTTAGTGCCTCATGTAAAGGTGCGTACCCGATCGTAGGGGAGCATACCTGTGCGATTATGACCAAGCCCACTCTCCTTAGATAGGGATCACGCGTTCATTTCATGTCAGGCATCTTTCATTTAGATAGTAGCACTTGAATACTTTCATGACTCTGTGAATTGTCTATTGTATATCTGAGAGATTGTTCTTACTATTATTATTATTTATCGAAACCAGCGTTGACATGTTGTTATTCTGTTGGGTGAGGAATCATTCTAGAACTGGTCATTTCAAGATTCTACTTTATAGTAATAACCACGTTTTATTCAGGCGAATTCTATTTCGATAGTTTCATTAAGTAAATTACTCATATTTTCTGTACATAGCTGCCTTTGAGTCGAGTATGGCGTCGTTATGTTCAACTTCTTTTTTTCTATTTTAATGAGAATGTCTTACCGAGGCACTGATTCTACGGCTTCTCGATGCTTTCGCTGTATTAGTAGTTCGCTATACATATTTGATAAAGGTTTTCATTAAAGTTACTTCTGCTAACCTTCACATACACAAGGTTCATTGCTGCGGAGCTGGTGGATCTGCAGCTGTTCTACTGTTAAAACCAATCACGAATCAGCGGAAAAGTTCAGTATTCGGAGGAATGGGAAACAAGGCATGCTACGTTTGCATTAAAGGCAGAGGTGCACCTCATTCTCATGGTTGAGGTAATAACAAATCCAGCATCTACTCGGCACGCTGATTCCAGTGGTATACACAAATTGTCTCAAAATGCTCTTTAAGCCCGTTTTCCAGGACGGGGTCTGTAACAGTTTGCTGACCCAAATTGACGTGTGAAGCCGTTGATCTTATCGATCGGACACGCCAAGGCTCGTTTGCCAACGTTGCAGCCGTGGCGGGCAGCCAGCATAGCTTGGAGCGATCCACCTCCCGGCTCCAAATTTTAGCCACTTTGACCTCTTCGAGAACGGGGCTTTCGTCGCCTTTGTGCCTGTTGATATACAGTGGCGGCCACATATTTAGCACGCTGCCGATTTTGGGCGATCGACTGATGAAAATGTAAAATCTGTATCTCAGGATTGGAATGAGCTATCTTACTTCTTATTAATTGGCACTTCATGTGTGTGTGTGTGTGTCTGTGCACGAGAACCAGGCCCCCTCGCCAAAAACTAACAGCATCATCGTGTTCAGCCCATC
>JARK01001455.1:592156-602969 GCA_000688135.1 Ancylostoma ceylanicum | reverse complement strand
CCGTGTAAGTTACAGATCAAACAACTGGAGCCACTTTCAGACCTCTGACGACGACGGTTGCGTTGAAACGTAAGGTCAATAAAGTTCCACCATAACAACCTGGTGTGGCATAAAACAAGTGAGACTATTTCGCATGTATTTGTTGTTTCGCTTGCATTAATATTTGTTGTTTTAATTCTCTTTTCTTTTCAGCTTATGGGGCACCTTGACTTGATTCCTATTTTGGCGAAGGGAATCAACATTTACCTTCCCATGTGCATTCTCATTTTCTGTGCAGTTACATACTATAAGTTAGTGTCGCAGATTATGTTCCATTCGCTAGCATACTTGCTGCAAGCAACGGGACCAAATTTTACCTTGATTCTAGGCTTGGTTCCTACCTCCTGCACAACCTGGGCTTTGATCAATTCGTAGTATCAGACGAATTTACACAAGATATGGTTACTGCTGGTCGTGCTTTGGTACAGCTGGAGCGCAGCTCTTATAAGAGACAGAAGGAACGCATACGTAGGGATGAAGAATGGTCTGGGCGTCTAGGTTAGTACTTTTTTTTTGTTTCTTAGAATAGGGCAATTTATACCAGATGCGACTTATTAGACGCACCCATCCATTTGCGAAAGATTACCCATGAAGACCGATCAACGCAGCATGAATTTCTCAATGTGAAAAACGCACGGCCACCGCGAGGCCGTAAACGCGTACGACTGAGCTGCGACTTCGATGCGACTAGTCCCTATTCTTCATCATATAGACGCACGCGCGTCAGTTGCATGCATCCAGTATAAATTGCTCTAATCACTACATATCCGTTCATTGATAGCCACTATGGACTTCATTTTTGACACGTACTGAATGTGGGTGGTCTAATAATGGCGACTACTGACCGCTTATAATAGATAATTATTGAAAATGATGTCTCCGCTGCGACGACGATGGTGGGTGCGGTACTCCTCGAGGAGTGTACCCGCCATCGTCGTCGCAGCCTCGCTGCAGTTGGATAAGTTGGGGTGTTCGTAATTGCTACTGGCTCCGTTTTTGTGGCCCATACAGGCCCATTCATAGTCTGTTAGCTCAGGGAGTACTCATGGGGGACTTTGTCTACAATTACGACCGCAGTCGTATCGGTCGGTGGATCGGCTGGTTCGATCGGAAACAGTACATAAACATCTAAATGGAAGGGATCATACTATCGGCGTGAGAAATAGGCCGAATCATCCAATCGCTTGGCCGATACAACTACGGACGTAATTGCGGAAAAGTCCTCCTATGGGCACTCCCTCAGCTACAGTCGTTCCAAAAAAAAAAACTTGCCTCCGGCATCCACCGCCCGTCTGCTGAGCCGCGCCGCGCCTCCTATGTATTATCATACGTGCTGCGACGTGGCTCAATCGGCGCGCAGTGTACCGTGAGTCAAGAATTTTTTGGAAAGACTATATGTAAGAGACCATACATCCTATAAGTTTCGAGATGGCGTTCTTCGGCTACACTCACCCTTCGTTCATAACTTTATCTCTAGCAAGCCATGGGTGTGCATGTTATTGATAGTTAGAGGTGATGGCTGGCTATGATGACGCTATGGGAAGGGGAGGGGGGTAGCATTGCGGGGGAACGCTACCTCAAAGAAGCGATGAGTTGGCTCAACGAAACCTGAATAAAAAAACTGTCTCCCTTTTCTCCTTAGTATTGTTGATACACTTAGTCTTATTTAATCATTGTGGATGTGTTCCGTATTTTTTCTGGGTTTCAGAACTATTTATGTTTGGTAATCACCACTAACTTCACATAGAGTTTAGATTTGGTAAATAAACGATCCAAACGAGCGGCTGGAAGATCGTTGCCACTTGTCTGATTTCGGTAGAGCTCCCCTGGTCATCTGCCTGTAGTGACAGACCAAGAACCGCGGCATGCAGCGTACACCCAGTATTCTACTGCATGAAAAAATTTGTTCAGGAGCTCTGCGCTCTGGTCGCAGGCAGCTTCCTGAGGACGAGCAGCCAATTATTTCGGCAGAGGAAGGGAATTCAGAATACGATTCGTGGGTACTCCCTCCTCCTGTCGATCGCGATAACAGTGATAGATCAAGGAAACCACATCCTTCGCCTAGTAACATATTCGACGATATGTGACAGATTTCTATTCCAAGTTGTATTATTCTTCTTATTCTTTTGTTTCTTTCAGTGTTTGCCAAAGAATCACTTTTATCTCGAACACATTTACTTTAGTGCCAGTTTGCCTATCACCTAGTCTTAATCTGCTATTGTTCTTTACCATACCTGTGATTGTGTTGTGTTTGTTGCGCTTGGGTACATCTGGCATCTCATCTTTTACGTTGTTCCTTTCTGTCTTCTAGCAATTATTCTCTGGCTCCTTAGCTCTATAACTGCTGGGTGTTCTTCACCGTCAGGTCGGAAGCAAAGTTCTCTTGGACTATGTTTGTCATGAATGCATTTGGTTGTGGAATGTTTTATGAACTCATGGCAATTGTGGTGTTCACCGATCTAATCAGGCTTTATGCCTCGAATACCTCCAAACTTATATCTGAAAATCGGTGTTGGTCTTCAAAGGTCATTTTTATCAAAGGTGATACATCAAGATGTCGGAGCAGGATAGGCTGGAAAACCTATTTGGGAATCCTTTTGCACAACCAAGACCGAGTAGACCTCCAGAGAAGGTATTATTGACAACTACTTAAGTTTTCTTAAACAGAGAATTACAAGAGCAATTTCTTTTCGCAGGAGTTCATATACACACCATCCGCTTACTTGCAAATGATAGATCAAATGATCGGTTCTCGTACTCGCCCCTGGAATCCTGAAAGGACACCAATTCGGCCGAAGCAGGTAATATTGTTCCCACCTGGATTTAACGGTGCCTTTGCAAATATCTTGTATTTTGCCTAAGTTATTTTCACTATTATTGGGAGAATTCTGAAGGCGTTTTGGATACAACTTTTATTCTTTTTCATTCTCATGAAATTCATTTTTCTTACAAGATGAATGCCACTTTCCCACTTTAATGCTTGAGCAATTTTGCTATGCCAAGTACTGCATGCTACCTCTGTTGCTTTACTCTCGAAACATCCAACTTTGACTGTTTTCTTAGCAACTCCGTCCTTTTAGAATAGTCTAGAGAACTTAAATCCGTAGACTGAGTGGGTATTTTTTCATATTCAATCGTTGAGCTTGTTCAGCTTTTATTTACGTTTATGGATACTTGAGAGTTACTGCCTTATTCTCCCCTAGTTTGATATACGCGCAAAAAATCTGTTCCACCGGCTGTGTTTCGGAATTCCTGTCCTTTCTCCTCTGAATTAAGCTAAGGAGGTCCTGGTAGGGATAGTCACGACTGGTCACATTTCGTTCCAGCGGTTCCGTCAATCCAACAGAGTGCTTCTTTCATATTTTTATTGATTCAGATGTTAACTCTGCCTGAAATGACACGTGAAGAGTTATTCATCTCGCGAGCTATGGAAAATTGTGCCGTGAAGTCTGTAATTGCCGGAGTGCTTGGTTATGGAGTTGGTAAGAGATTTTTTTTGTGAAAACAGTTCTTTATGTAAGTAGCTGTGTTTTTTAGGTGTTGCTTTCGGTTTATTCACTGCTTCCGTTGATCCGTCGCTCAGTATGGTCGGTGGCGATCCCACTAAACAGGTGATTTCCATCTTACCTAGTTATGCTCACGATTCAGGGTTGCAATTTCTGATGTAGAGTTAGAAATCACTGAAAGTGATTTTATTTCGATATTTCAATCTCGTCAATAAAATCTGCTCCTGCAGACTCATCTGCTACTTAGGAGGTTGCAGGATCGCTGCTGATTTTTACTGTACAGACTCCACAGGGCAATAAGTAATGTTTCGCACCGCTGTGTGGAAAATCACATTCTATTGCTGCATAGCATCGAATCATGTCAGACCTTAGGATTTTGTTTCGATCATTTTTGAGAAATCATTAGCAGAAAATCTTCCTAATGTGTTCAATAGTTTGTGCAACTTTTTATGTCAACTTTCATAGTTGGGAATAGTGCACAAATGTGAAAGTGATTCTCAATCAATACACAGGCCCTTTTATTGCATTTAACTAGTCACAGAATCATTTTCTTTTACATGTAGTGTTGCGCTTTTTTTGACCATGTCGTCTTTAGCTCACTTTAAAAGAAACGTGGAAGGAGATGAGCAGTAGAATGAAGTCATACGGAAAGAATTTCGGATCAATCGGTTTCATGTTCTCCGGTAAGCGTCTGGACACTATGCCGTGTTTTTTTAACAATTTCTCGGCTTGAAATTCCAGGTACTGAGTGCATACTGGAAACAGTACGAGCTAAAAGTGACTGGAAAAATGGAACTTACTCAGGAGGTTGTGCTCGTTTATTGAATTCAGTATAGCGCACTCAAATATCTAATTTCAGCTATCGTTGGAGGTATTTTGGGCCTACGAGCGGGTATTAAGGCTGCAGTTTGGGGAGCTGCTGGTTTTGCTGCTTTCTCAACTCTGATTGATCACTGGATGAGAGGCTGATTGAGGCTGACCTTCGAAATTCGTTCTCTACTCGTTATTTGTTATAGGAATGTTACCATTGTTTTTCATGACGTCCACGTTCATGCTGAAAGTTTATGTTGTATTTTCTTTGAAAGTTTACGGGTAAAAAGCAATTAATTGTGATCCAAATACTTCTTTGATTGAGCATTCTACAGATGAATCCATCGACCCAGATCAAGTTCGCTTCCGATTAAATCGAATTTAGAGCAATCTAAAACACCGATTTACCTTAACTTTGATCTAATGAAAATGTCGAATATTTGACCACTATTCGATGAAAAATTTAGCATATTGCAAGTATAGTCTTCATATACTCGCGAGGGCAGCTTCTGAGATCCATGATTTGGTGCGAATACGCCGGTACACGAGGGTTCGAACGTTCTTATCAAATCGAGTCACATCATTAATAGTGTAATAGGGAAACACTTCTCAGACCTGAAAGACTGGAGGTCTGTAGGACCAGTAAGTTCCACTTCCCTAAATAAACACTGAGAAGCGAACCGGAGACAGCCATTATAGGCACTTTCACCCTGTAAACTGCTATTTTTGTATTCATTCGCTCAGATTTCCTGTGTTATTCATTTGCGGACAGAAAATAATTTCACTCTCATAAAATTCTTCAGTCCTTGGAGGAAGGGCATCTAAAAGCATGGGATTATCTGGTTAGAGGGCACTTCCGAGCCATAGCTAGTAGCTAGTTCGAATTCTTCACGCCTTTTCTCGCCAGTGTTAGGAGGATTCGTGAGATGTGATAGTAAATTGTGTTCATTGCTGAGTGAGAAATATCGTATTGAGAACGAAATTTTCAACTTGCTTTCTAACGTTAGATATGAATCTTCTTGTGAGTCTCCATAATTTTGGATCAAGCTGTGCAAATACTTGTTCATATTTTTATACATGAATCAGTAGGTGACATTTATTAAAGCAAGCATTTGGCTAGTGCAGAACTTGTTACGATTCTGACAGTTTTGCACTTAGATAGACCTCCTGGATATGCTCCACCTGCTTTTCTGATCATGACTTCATTTCTTGATAACGTACGTACAGTGATTGTCGAAGGCGGTGACCCGTCTGAGGCCTCGAAAAGCACGTGGCGCGAGCGCCCCGCTCACGATAGAATCGTCACCGCGGTGGCGAATCTGGGTTTTCCTGATAGTTGTTCATCACTTTTGACGGTAACTAATAAGAAAACTAACTGACTATCAAGAAAACCCCATCATATTTGATTTTCCCAATATCTCGGAGAGGATCCCTGCTCGAGCGGCGCGGTCGCACCGCGTGCTTTTCGAGGCCGCGGACGGGTCAACGCCATCGATGCCCGCTGTAGGTGTCCTTTCCCCTCTCATTGGTCAGGTTTTGGTGTTACGTTTATTGCTCATAGCAGTCTTCTGAATACATAATTTTCCGCTAATCATGTGTTTCTAGCCGTAGTTTCATATTTAAAGCAAGTATAAGCCATCTTTTTTTTTTCAAAAGTTGAACTGAAAACACGAGAGATTGTTGGTGAGTGGACAGGAAAGATTCTCAGGAATTCTTAAGTTCTAGTTGATCTTCTATAATAGATGGTATGTACATTGTTAGTTGTTACCGAGCACGGATGCGGGAAGCTTCAGTAGTGGGGATTCTCGCCCATACGCCGCACTATCCGGTTGGGCAGATTAGGCGATATCAGTGAAAAGGGTGGATGCGCAGACAGTCAGGATGCCACGCTGCGTATGGTATAGAGCGGTAATGCAGGCCTGGATCGTTAGGGCCTCCTTTGAGTATGAACGTCAGATTCGAGATCGATGCAAACGTCACTGGATTGCTGCTGAAAATGGATCTGAATTGAAAAAAGAAAGAGTGAGGTGTTATGTCTTCGTCAGTGAACTATATGAAAACTTGCGCCTGTCTGTAGTTCTACACATGTGTCCAACTACAGGGTGCAGGGTTTGACTCAAAGCGCTTTTGAAACAGTCATGTAATTCTCCACGTGACAAAAAATGAATTTCTTCCCTTTAACTATGAAGAGGACGTCATGTTCGCCGAATTTCTCGCTCGGGTCGACCTGTGGCCTTTTCTCTGACGCAGGTCAGATCACGAGTGTTCGCTTTTGTCCTTGTCCAGTGAATGACGAAGGTGTTCCGCATTGTTGTTAATAAGTCGAATGGGCGTGCAAGGTTATTCAGAACTGAAATCATGTAAGTTTCGTGGGATCAGCGACTACCTTGACATTTCATTGTAGTCAACCAACTACGACTTGCATGGGAATGTTCATTGCCCTAGTTCTGCTCACTGCTCTAGTGGTTCCTAATGATGCTAAGTAAGTGCATAAGTACGTCTTTCGAATATGTTAGCTTATTTTCAATTATAATAACAATTAATTGGATTCATTATCATCATGGTGCCGCGGAGAAATGGCAGTTGGGCAAAAAACACTAGTTGAACTCTAGATCACTTTCCTCTCTTTCAAGTTTATGGAGAAATTGCTGCCTTGTAAGCGCTTCAATTCACGTCCATCGTAGAGTCATCTCAGACATTCACGCCTATCGAAACAGGGCCCGTCAGATCCGAAGTTCGTGTGAACTCTTTGAACGTTCGCCTTTTTGCTTCTTTCATGATAGTTGACGGCATCTTGCTCATTCGCCTTGCTCCATGTATTCCTTCTAGATCTTTCAGAATTGGAAGCTGTCTGGGAAACTCGCGACTTTCCACCTGATACTAAAAAAGGCCAATGTTCGTTCCCAACTGCAGATGTGGTGCAGTGACAACAGGCCCTTTCGATGGATCTATCCTCTTTCCTGCCTTCGATACCTTCCTGGGGTCGGTAATTCTGTACACGACACCTACGCATTCGAATGCCTCTATGTACAGTTGTAGGTTGAAGTTGGATGCATGGTCTATATCCTTAACCCTGTCGAAATTCAATTTAACTACGATAACCAATCCCTTTTGATGTGCCCCATGCACCCAGCTTTAATCTGCAGCTGCAGAGGCATTCGAATGCGTAGGTGACGTGTGCAGACTTACTGACTCCAGGGCTAGGATTCATTAACAAATAACCTAGCGAAATCAGGCTAGGAAACCAATTTTCATATTCTGCGCCTCCTGCCGTTACGTAATCTATGCGGCAACCAATAACCCTAACCTTCTTGATTCGCTTGGTTATCGTTTCATTGAATCCCAATCCAGGGAGGTAAGACGGCCGGGAAGAGGATGGATCCATCAACCGGATGCACGGCAATGGTGCCCCTTGTGATTGCGCCACATTTGCCCTTAAAAACGAGCATTAATTGTTTTTTTCAACCATCGAGTGGGAAGTCGCGGGTTCTTCGGACACTTTCCAATCCTGAAACATCTCGTTGAACCACGAGTTCACCATGAGTAGAGCTGCTTGGATGCGCTACCAGTTTACCAATTTTGATGGCTATATTTTGAGGAAATTTAAGGCAAACACTTTGTGACACTTTATACATTTCCTGGCACCGATACTTCCCACATACCTTTTTTCCACGTCTGTACATATTACTTGGAGAGCTAGTTGTGATGATATGGCAAAAAAAAATTCGGTGAAAATACACTAATTTTCCCTGACAAGTCCCAACAATTTTTCCCCCATTTCTTGAAGATAAATGACGGATATTTCTGTATTTTATTTCCGTATTTTTAGCAAACGTCTTTTCAGTAACCACAGAATTATTTTGTATTTTAGCGTTCGAACAAAGAGACAAGGTCTGTTCGGTGGACTCGGCGGACTGACGCAGGGCCTCCAGGGCCTGAACATCTTCAACCTCGGACGTCAAGGTTCAGGTCTTGGATTTGGTCAACAGCAATACGGTGGCTACTACGGGAACCGAGGATACGGTAACTCCGGAGCATATGGGCGGCAAGGTTACGGGAGCTATGGACGGGGAATGTATGGAAGACAAGGATACTATGGCCGGCAAGCGTATGGAAGACAAGGATATGGCCGATACGGAGGTCAAGCCTACGGAAGGCAGGGATACGGTGGACAGGCGTATGGGAGACAAAGATACGGTGGACAGGCGTACGGAAGACAAGGATACGGTGGACAGATGTACGGACGGCAAGGATACGGTGGACAGATGTACGGAAGGCAAGGATACGGCGGACAGATGTACGGACGGCAAGGATATGGCGGTCAGATGTACGGAAGACAGGGATATGGTGGTCAGATGTATGGAAGGCAGGGTTTCAACAACTACGGATTTGGCAGACAACCCTATGGTGCCATGGGACAGAGTGGTTTTGGCAATGGATACGGTCAAAACTACGGTGGAATTGGAGCGGGTGCTTTACAATCTGTCGTTGGTTAGAGGAGGACGGACTCTTCGTGAATTGGATTGTGACAAGTTGTAACATTGTATATAAATTGAGTTGCCTCCTATAATATCTCTTCCTTGCCACACAGGTTGCTAAGGACACATTTATTCTGGACCAGTGCTCCGACTCAACGTCGTCTTCGGAGGCCGTTAAGTCTACAGTCAATTCCAAACGGTCGTAGGCAAGGGGCGGAATCGCGCGCGGCCCACTCTGGTTGTCTGCTGCACCTCCCGAGGTAGCAGAAAGTCACGATATATCGGTTTTCCCCCGTGTCTCTGCCCAACAGGTTCGCTGCCGTGGTGCAGCAGACAACCAAAAGTTAGCCGCACGCGGTCCCGCCCCTTGTCTACGACCGTTTAGAATTGACTGTAGACGGTAGTTAGTCCGCAACAGGCTGTGCGACAGGCGTGCATCTTATGAAACTGCACCGTTTGTCCTCGTGGATAAATTGGTCACTGCACAAGATCAGTGACCATCTATCAAATATTATAGAACGCTTACAATTAGCCTGCGATGTCATATGTATTAGTGAGACCAGTCCCTCACTGTGTCTTCGCATGTGCTGTAGTTATAGTGCATTGGAGTCCAATCTGATCGGATAACAGAAAAAATGTATTGGTCCTCTTCCGACGGGGATCGATACGTATCTTTTGTTATCAGACCGGATCGAACTCCGATGCACTTTAAATGCAGCTGTAAATGAACATCTGACGGCTAACAGACGATAGAGCTTTATAACCCCACTGAGAAGGCATAGAAAGGAAGACCACAGGCCACAAGGAGCTGATTCCGATATTAGGTGCACCATCTTGGTACTTGATACTGAGCCGTTGTGTATTCTTGCACATGCCCCTCCCCTGTTCGAGCAGAAGGAATAAGCAGATATCCTTAACTAGTAATCTTATGCTGTTTCTATTATATCAATATGCGAGTTCTGAGATCATCACAATGTTAGTGCATGCCTTATAAGATCACTCACACGGTATTCATTATCGTTTATTGAAGGCCAGCTGCAGTTGCGCTGGCATATTGCTCCGCTGTTCTGGGGGATACGTGGCGAGTTTGCCTGTCGACTGGTGGCTTAGTGTTGTGTGGTTAGGATGAGTTCAATAAACTGGTGTTGAGGGTGCCTTTGGTGGTTTAAGTCTAAGCATTATGCCAGAATAAATGTGTTCCTATAAAAACCTGTGTGCTGCGGAAGAAATATACATGCAATCAAATACCCAGATTTTATGATAAGAAAACGTGGAATCGGAGTTGTAACTATGTTGCTGTTTCAATAAATGTGCTATCGATTTCTTCTATATTACTTGCGACTGGAAGCGTTGCAGATCCTGAAATAGAGGGGAAGAACCGCTATGTTGTTATACTTCAGATCATGTCCGGGAGGATAAAGAGTATGAATACGCACTGACTTGAAAATATGTTGTGCAGTCTTCACTCAGCACAATGGACCGGTGTATAGTCTTTCCAAAAATACTCGCCTCGCGCTAAACTGCGCGTCGACTGAGCCACGTCGCAGCACGTATGATAATGCATAGGAGGCGCGGCGCGGCTTAGCAAACGGGCGGTGGATGCCGGAGGCAAGTATTTTTTGGAACGGCTGTAGTATTTTCTGAATCATTGGTGTTTACAGCGAACGTCAATCACGACTGCACTCCTCCGCTACCTGGAGCGCCGCACCACCGACGCTGCGCGACTCACCGCTGTGGATATCGGGTGGCTCCTCGCCCGCGCCGCGTTTGTATTGGGGTGCTTCAAGCAGCAGAAAAATGTAGCCGTCGTAGACACTCCCTGTATGTCCACATGAATGTGCTGTCGATTACGATGATCTTGCGAACGAATTCGATCTAAATCTGTGCAGAAGCTGGTGGAGGAATAAATAGTAGTGGCTTACTGTGAGTTTGCTAACCGTACAACACGTGCCTTTCATAAATATAGGACACCCCCCCCCC
>JARK01001455.1:580984-591598 GCA_000688135.1 Ancylostoma ceylanicum | reverse complement strand
CTTTCATAAATATAGGACACCCCCCCCCTTCCTCCCCCCCCCCCAGAATTTCCCACTCCCGGGTTTTCCTCTGACCATGGAATTTTCCCTCTATTACCACTGCGCACTTGGATCGCCACCTAGCGAAGCCAACGGAGCAGCCTGTGACCTGTGCTAACTGTATTTCTAGAATAGAGCTACTGTGGATCCTTGCCAGCCAATTTTGAATGCAGCTCCCTCAACAATGCGAAATTGAGATAGGCAGTCTTGCATGTGCGATGTCTATCGACGCGGATGTTCTCAGATTCCCCCTAAGGAGCAGGCTGTATGAAATCGGTGTGGTCCGTAGATGCTCCATAAATTATCGAAATTCCGTGAATTCGATTGTGCGGAAATAAACTTGTCAGAATCTGAAGGTGTGTCGAGTGTGCGGAAAGAGAAAAATAAAGTTTTAAAAAATTAGAGTTGCTGCCATGAGCTCAAAAATTGGGTACCAAGATTATTTTGGGTGCGGATCACAATGGTACTAGAGGGAAAATTCCACGGTCACAGGAAAAGCCGGGAGTGGGAAATTCGGGAGGTGTCCTATAATGCCAGTTTTAGCTTTTTTAGCTTTTTGATTTTCTTTTTTTTAGTTCTCATACATTTGATTTCTATAAAACTCTATTGGCAATTCTCGAGACAAGGAGGAAAGTGATACTGCGAGGAACCGACAGAGATGGAACCTACGATTTTTATCCCACTTGAGCAATACTATCACAAAAAAGATCTGCTCTGGTTTAAGGGATATACGGGTATCGTCTCAATATCCGCTCTGTTCGTGGGAGCAGTTCTGGGCGAAACGCATGGATGTCTCACTGATTCTGCTTTGTAAAAGTTTGAAAAACAATCACTCATGTCTACCACATCAGGGGCGCATCTTGAATTAGTTTTTTTTTGATTTACAGACCTGGAGAGCTCCTCCACCACGTTTTGTGTTTCGATCCATGATTGTATAGCGCACGTACGTGCTTGTAAATAAATAAAATAAAATAATTATGAAACGCTCTGTAGTATGTGCATTGACTAAACCGCCGTTTATGATAGCGCGGTCAGTATCTGTGATGCACCTCAACGTTAGAAATCGAAAATTTGTATCATTTACACGACCTGGTGAATCTATGAATTCCACAAGCATCTCGGCGGACTTTTACAAATGGTTCATGGATTATAGGTTAGATTAGAGAGACGGAAAAGAGCAGGCCTGGGCTAGGACATATGAACGCATGACCTAGCGAAACCTGGCCAGCAAACAAACTTTCCTTCCCTCCTTCACCTAGCATTGTGTAGTCTATACAATTACAAATCATGCTTATCATCGCTGATTAGCTTGCTTATCGTTTCATGAAACCCAGCCCTACTCACAGTAATGTAGAAGATTTTTGATAGCATACCAAGCAAATAAGTGGGTAAAAATGGTGTGCCTAGAAAGAAGAACTTCGACAAGTAATCAAGTTTCATGTTTCTCATTACTAAAAATGCAACAATCCAGACATTGAAAATTTTGATACGAACCACCAGCACATTGAACACATTGTAAAACATAAAATTATGCTCATCAAACTATTTTCTCATGTACATGTAGTAGCGAGCAAAAGGTTGCGACCTTCGGTTTTTTGTCCATATATGTTTTTTTTTTCGAAAAAGAGCATAAAGTTTGAGATTTTTACGCAAACTGTGGGCACCCATGAAAGATAGAAAGTTGTTAAAATTTCCTTATTTTGTCTTGGCTTCCTCAAAAGGAGAAATTTCATTCACAGAGGTCGAAATCTGCGAGTAACTTGTGGCACCAAATGTCTCCTAGGATGAGGTACGTATGTTGAAGGGGTTTCGACAGGACTCAGCTTTCATCATCAGAATCAACTCATAAAAGCTAGAAAATATGTATTCCCGATCACTGGTCAAGATCTACTCAGAAAATTACTGGACACCGGTGCCAACCTCAACGGGCACATGCGCCCTCCTGTACTGGTGCCGGTAGTGAAACTACCTACGGCGACAGCAAAAATCCTGGACCGGCGACACTTCGCACTGTAAACGGAACACACAATCATCCAATTGTGGATTTTTCGTGTGTCATGTGGTCATTGACCTTTGGCAGTGACGCTCTGTGGATGTTCCTGTCACCTAGCTCACACTGTTGGTTCACTCTAGAGAGCGGTACTGCTCCGGACCATAACCTAGCTTCATTTCAAAATTTTTGGTTCCGATTTAGACCACTGCTCATCCGAAAACTCCAAATATTCTAGCTGGTTGTAGCGTAGCCGATAGTGCATGTCAGCGGGAAGCAGTTTTAGAACTTTTTTCGCTTGAAGAACAAGATACCACGTTGGCTCCGTGAGTGACAAAAGTGCCCCCTCCCCCCTCTGGTATTCAAAATCTTGACATTTCACTGGAAATCCACGCTGCGTCGAACTTTTTTAAGCCACACAGCTTGCTTCCGTTACATTTCACAATGTTGTCTATTACGCAAATTAAATTTTTACCTTCTACGCTCTTCTTGTTATGGACCGAAAACAAAAAGTTGCAATCTTTCTTCTCGCTACTGTACCTCGAAAACTGCTGGGAAAATGTAGATGTTTCAATTCGTTGAGACCTGAGAAGACTAAAACATGTGGCACCGAAGAAGACGACAAAGAATGAAGCTAATTGCTTGCTCAAGACCTGAATGCCTACATATGTATGTAAATACTTGGTCTGTTTAAGGAGTCATTTTCAAATGTGTGTAAAGCTGCACATTGAAAATAAAACAAAAGTGAATGGACATAACTAGCTCTTCACGAATTTCACGATCTGAGAACCCAAAAAGAACTTTTGCTGAGTGCAGAAACAGCAAACTTGTCGAAGCATCTGCAGTATCCGAATCACTGGTCGATCTAGGATTTGGCTGTGCGAAGGTGTCCGGCCGCTTTGGTGCTTTTTGTTGACGAAGTGCATGTCTTGGATGTTTCTGGAAAAGCACTGGTAGAACAAAATATGAACACGATGCAAAGATAGGTTAATTGCTTCTTATGCGCTCTATCATCCAATATCCCTGGTGATCGTAGCATTCTAACAGGTTGACGGGGAAGTTTACTTTTCAAAACTACGATTTTTTCGTGGTGTATTGCCTTCCTTTTACGACATACATATTTAACCAGCGACATAATCATGACAGTTGAGAGTGACAGTGGCCCACCTACATATCTAACGCAGGGCGAGTCAAAGATTAGGGTCAACCAAGAAAAGCGTAGAGAAATTACCCGATTGGGGACATGACGCTAATTCGCCAGGGAAGTTCAAAAGCAACGATGAAATTCCTGATCAGATCGAAGTAAAACACGCACAATTAGAAGTCTTGTGTGTGTTACGGAAAACATATTTTAATTAAAATTTTGATCGTTGTGCTCTCTAAAAAATGAAGTTTCTGCATTCGAAATCGAAAAAAAATAGCAGCAGCAAATACTGGTTTTTACCGTCATGCGGCCTACTGGGTTACCGCACCAACTTTGAAATTCACAGCCCGTTTTGTAGTTCCGAGTTTCTTCTATTCCAGTTTTCTTCAAACCAATATAAGTTTATGGCGCACTCTGAAGTGTGTAAGTAAATAGATAAATAGATAAATAAATAAATAAATAAATAAATAAATAAATAAATAAATAAATAAATAAATAAATAAATAAATAAATAAATAAATAATTATTTGCATAAATAAATAAATAAGTCCATACGACTTGAGACTGTTGTTAACCAATAAACAACGTAAACAATTGACACATTGCAGACCACTTTTCTCCTTACATGGTCATGTCATGCGTTACGTTATGCTATTATCAATATCAGCTCAACATTAACATTAACTAACCACCCATGCAAAAATGTGCTCGGTACTCAATGTGTTAATCTACTCTGACGGGGAATGAATTCACACCATCATGCCGTATTTTGTCTCTTGTTCTGAACCCGTTCGACCATCGTATTGTTGAAGTTTGTATGCCTTATTACTTCACGTTTGCTGCTCTTGGTTGTTGTTGTAAAATTTGCAAAGATCTAACGAGGAGTTAATCTCACAAACAAAGGTAATAGTGGTCAATATTGTTAGACAAGTGCTCCGACTCGCCTCCGGCGAGTCTCGCACTTGCCCGCTTCGCGGGACTTCGGTACTGATGTACCAATAATTTTCAACAAAGCGGATGAAGCCGACAGTTGCGAGGCTCGCCAAAGGCGAGTCGGAGCACTTGTAGGGATGTAATCAAATTGTGTGTCCGTAATCATTCGATCTCGCGTACTCGTGCTGAGTGGTTCGCTCCCGGCTATGTCTTCCACCGCTACCCGAAACAAGCGTAAGGACTCAATTGGCTCACCACTTCACTCTGTGGCTAAGAAGTCCACTGTTGACCAACCAAATGAGGAGTTTTCTTCGTCTCAGGTAAGTTTAAGTCTCTCTACTCACATGGACACCCTTTCTTCTTTTTTCGATAACGCGACAAACGTTCCTCGCGACGTGACCGACGCGTTTCGTGCTGTTCAGTCGTTGATCAAATCCGCATACAAGTCGCCTGAGCAGTACGTACACGAACGTAGTCTGGTCATCCAGGGTATCCCAGAGCTTCCTCCTAGTGCCAGTTCTGCGTCCAGACAGATGGACGTGGAGAACAAGGTTATGGAAATTCTGGATGCCTTGGGTGTCGAGAGCCGCCCCTGTTCCGTGTCACGCATGGGAAGGCCATCCGAGGTCAGGCCTCGCTTGACCAAAGTAGTGTTGCCTTTTCGCTCACATTACTTCATGGTCTTGGGTAAGGCTCGGCGCCTGAGGGAACTGCCTGAGTTTGGGCATGTCTTCATCCGTCCCAGTCTTACTGCGGAGGAGCGAAGAAGTGCCTACAACTTACGGCAGGAGGCTCGCACCAAAAACCAGGCGCTAGGTCATAAAGAGTTCGATGTTTATAGAGGCCAAATCGTGCGCGTATCGGAGATCCCAAAATTGCGCGAGCAGCTGAACCAGGGAAAGTGAAACCGAAGCACGGCAAAGCGCCCCTCAAATGTTTCTTAATTAACTCTCGCAGCTTAGTGAACAAGATTCATATTCTTCATTGTTTCCTTGCCTCTCATAAACCTGATCTTGTTTTCCTGACGGAAACCTGGTTGAGCCCAAAAATACTCAGTTCTGAATTGTGTAGTAACCTCCCTTTTAATGTTTACCGTGTGGACCGCACCTCCAAACGTGGTGGGGGTGTTTGTATGTTTGTAAGAGATGGGATATTTTGCGACCAACTGAGCATGTCAGCGTCCGGGAGTAGTGACGTTCTTTGTGTTGACTTACATGACCCTTTCTCTCTTACTGTCACTCGCATTACTCTAGTCTATAGGCCACCATCTTCTTCTAAGTCGGATGACGAAAAGCTTTCTGACCTGTTATATGATGTTTGTGGTTGCGTGAAAAATCTTATCCTGCTCGGTGATCTAAATCTGATTATCGACTGGTCTGATAAGTCCACATCGTGTCCACGTGCATCAAGTTATATGGAACTTTTTGACAACCTATCCTTATCGCAATATGTTGAGTTTCCAACCAGAGGGAATCATACACTGGACCTTGTCTTGAGCTCTGGACAAAATATTTGTGATATCTCATCACTGCCGCCATTAGGTAACTCTGATCATAACATAGTGGGTTTTTCCTTGCGTTCAGCTGCTGATAACGAGCAAACTGGGACCTATCTCGATTTTCTGCATGCCGATTTCGACTCTATATCCAATGAACTTAGTGAAATCGATTGGTGGTCATTACTGAATCACGCTGATTCTATTGATGACGTTTTCTATCGATTTGCCACAACACTTCACTCGCTTTTTACCCGTTTCGTCCCATTGAAAGAAAAAAAGAGTAAGTGGATACGTTACCCTCAACATATTTATAACCTTATGATGCAACGCTATCGACTGTTTTCCACTCTTAACCAACCTACTGAAAGTGAGGATTACCAGAGAGTGTGCGCTGCGCTCGATCTACATCTTAAAAAATATCATGCCAATAGAGTGAAGAAGTTCGCCGCTTCTAAGAACTCACGCATCCTTTTTGATTATGTCCGCCATTTCAGTAAACAAAATGCCACTTCTGGTACACTGTGTGATGAAAATGGCCAGAAATACAGAGGAGACGATGCGAAGGCTGAGGCATTGGCTACACATTTCGCTAAAATCTATAGAAACATAGAGAGTGATGCGCATTCTATTGATCCACTCGAGTCTATCAGTATTACCTCCGCTCCAGTCATTTATCCCTGGGAAACACTCCAAATTCTGAAGAAGTTAAAACCATCAACTTTTCGCACTAGTGATGGAATCCCCCAAATCATTTATAAACGATGTGCCAATGAACTTGCGGAGCCTGTCTCCATAATCATCAACTTATCCCTGAGTCTTGGTAAAATACCGGATATTTGGAAGCATGGAATTGTCATCCCTGTCCCGAAAAAGGCTAATGCTTCGAGTCTAAACGATTTCCGTCCGATATGTATCAACCCAGTTGCGTGTAAAGTTGCCGAAAAATTTTCGAGAGAAAAACTTTTGCAGTTCTGTAATCGACACAACCTCATCCCTGAACAGCAGTTTGGCTTTTTGAATGGCGCCTCGACTACTACGCAACTTATTTCTTGTGAGCATGAGTGGAAAAAAGCTCTTGCACATGGAAAGCAGACAGATGTTTTGTTTTTTGATTTGTCAAAAGCCTTTGATAGACTGAATCCTATGATCCTGACAAAGAAATTATTCAATCTCGGCCTTAACCATAAAGTTCTTAAGTGGATTGAGTCTTATTTACTTGGTCGAACCTTTTGTGTTCGCCTTAATGATTCTAATTCCTCTGTGTTTCCGGCTAATAGTGGCGTTCCTCAAGGAGGGGTTCTGTCCCCCCTCCTATTTATTATTTACACTTCCGAACTACCCTCCATCCTCACTGTCAGTAGCAATATGAAGACGGTCGCATACGCCGATGATATAAAAGTATATGCGTCATTCACAGAGGCGAATAGAGAAGACGTTGTCCGTGACTTGAACACATCCCTTTCACGTCTCCTTCAGTGGGCATCAGCAAATGATATCGATGTTAACCTTGAGAAGAGTTCTTATGTTCGCATTCGCAAAAAAGGATCTCACGCTGACACCACCGATGTATACGCCCACGGCGGGGTTTCCTTGGTTAAGAAAGACTGCATACGTGATCTCGGAATTCTTCAGCATGAAACCTTGAATCCTCGCTTCCATATTGATAAAATTACCAGAGCTGCTTTCCAAAAAATGTTTCTTTTGTTTCGCAATGTCAGGTTCGCAAGTAAAGAAATCTACTTGAAATTGTACAAAAGCTATGTTTTGCCTATACTAGAGTATGCTGTGCAAGTGTGGAACCCAGCCCTCAAGAAAGATATTATTACTTTGGAAAAAGTTCAGAAAACGTTCACACGCATTTTATTCTACAAGGTTTTTCCTAACAAGAATTATCCTCAAGCCTTGCCAAGTTACAGAATCAGGCTGCAATACCTTGATTTGCATACGCTATATTATCGCAGAGTTTTTGCGGATCTGATCCTCTCCTTCCGCATTGCTAAAATGGAGACACGTCTCAGACCTAGCTGTTTCTGGGTATGGAAACCCTGTTATGGGCGTAATGGTGCTTTCAACGTCGACTACCATAGTTGCTCTCAATGCAGATGCAAGAAATCCATTTTTGATGCGTCGTTTTTTGCAAGATCAGCCAAAATGCTTCAATCCTTGCCACCTAGTCTGACTTCTGCTCCTAATGGTGAGTGTTTCAAACGTAGGATCAAGGCATGCGATATTCTAACGTTGTTAAATTTAGAAGATCTTGGCATTCAGCATGGATGACGTGACCTCATGCACTTCTGATGATTTTCCGAGGAGTCATGCTCTCTGCTAAACTACTGAGCTCGATTTCAGCTCGCAGCACCTGCTCCAGTGATCCTGCACTGTTATAAATCCGTTACTATTACTTTCCTCTCTGCATTTCTAATTGTTTCAAAAGCTTTGCTCTCACCTCTTTACCACATTAGAACTCAGTATGCCTCCGCTGTTAAGAGCCTTTTGCTGTCCACTCGCTTGTCAGCATCAGTGCAGATCCTCTGGGAACTTTGTTGATTTCGTAAATGGCCTTCGCCTGCCCGCTACTCTCACCAGAACTTCCAAGCTACTACCGAACTAGGGGGGTGCTCATTGGTGGGGTATCTTGCTTTTCCTCCTTTGCCGGGGAGGAGGACAGGCAAAAGTTATCCCTCACCAGAGAGTTTTCAGGCTGAGTGTAGGCGCAAATTCATCTGTACTGCAATCATACCAGGGATCGCCTATGCTGAAAAATAAACTCAATTTTTAGACTGCCTTGTTTTCATCATTCTTTTTCATTCAGTTCTTTTTCTTCTAATACCTTTTTTTTTTAGTTGCTTTTCCACGTCAAAGCGTCGATGGTTGTTTTTTTTTTTCAGCCTTTCTTGTTCCTTAGCATTGTAGCGCACATCCAGTGCAATAAATATAAAATATAAAATATAATCGCTTCTGCAGAAAGAAACTTCAACTTCGCATTTAACCCTTTCGGAAACGCTAAATTGACTTCAGACAGAACCCTGAGAGTTTAACCACTGATAGCAACTTATACTCCAATTAGTTAATGGATAAACAATAAACATTCGCTTTTTTTCTATGGTAGACGATTCATAGACATTCGCACATGAAACCTATACCATTCGGGTCAGAATTGTGCCCGGCAGTGCAAAAAAATATTGTGATCTACGCGAAGCGCGGCGAAGCTGAGTCGAACAGTATAGGTTTCATGTGTGTTTGTCGGTTGGATCGTGAGATATAAGCGATAACCAACAAACACACAAACAGATGAGTTTTACTCTGTAGTGATGGGGAAAGGCGGCCAAAAATCGATAGAAGCGATTTCTGGAAAAACGCCAAAAGACCCTGACGTTGCATTGCGGGGCACAATTCTGAGTCGAACGGTATAGGTTTCATGTGTGTTTGTCGGTTGGATCGTGAGATATAAGCGATAACCAACTAATACACAAACAGATGAGTTTTACTCTATAGTGATACAATCATCTTCCTACCCTTCTAATCTTCGACTTTAGTGTTCATGTAGAGCTTTTTCACCTCACGCTAACAATGAAGCTCTCGCGTTTGAAGTGAATTTGGCCTGAATGGTTCTGCCCTTTCTGAATGCCGTGTTATTCACATAGCAGCAACAGCCATGCGCGTGCGTCACGCGTATGAATACGTGGTGGGTGGACCCAGGCGCACCCTATGCTTTTGACAGAAGAGCACTAGGCGACAAAGGTGAGCGTGTCTTGGACGAGCAAGTGTGCCTTTTTCAACTTTTTCAGGCTTGTCATGTACTTCGAAGATACTGATTAGAATAAATGTTCAGTAAGGGTGCCATGAAGGCGAAAGAAAACAGCGCCTATCCATAGTTTTACACTCTAACAATATTATTTGTGCTTTTTAAAAAAAGATGGGCGAATAACTTCATGGGCGGAGGATTATCCCCCATATCGTCTCGCACCTCCTCTTGATTTGAATCTATAATAGAACGAATCGTAACACAAATTCAAAAATCGTCAAGATTTTCGCGCGCTTGGCGGCGCGCGGTTNNAGCTGGAAACGAGTCAAAATTCTCGACGGCGTCGTCCACGATGCTCCTGGATGACAATGGCGAGAGAAAGAATCAAATGGAAGCGATGCTGGGGCCCGCACGACAAGTGAAGACGGGCCATCTAAGTATCTAAGTAAGTAAGTAAAGTATTAGTTATAAAAATGATTAATGAATAATCATTTGAAAAAAAAAACAAAAATAAAGCGACTCCGATCGGAGCATTCGGGCCGCCCGTCACTCCTACCTGTTAGAACTCGAATGGCGTCAATCCCATAATACTATACATCGTCTATTTGGGGCATGGGTGATGATGAGGCGTAGTGAGGCGGACTATGACTCTATGATTGGCCCATCTTTTGAGTAACCCAATCATAGCGGTATAACCCTCCCTCGTTTCACGCCTCATCATGACCCACACCTGTCTATTAGTGCTTGGCGCCGCAAGAGTTTGATTAGATGGACGTGACGGGCGGCCCGAACGCGCCAGTCAGAGTCGTCTCATTACTCCCCATTTTCCCTCACGATGATACACAGCCTATCTCCTTGGATGGGATCCAACATCAACATAATCGCACCGTTCAAACTCGCTGCTATTTTATGCACAAGCGACCAGCTACATCTGATACTGCAAGGTGTGTATCATCGTGAGGGAAAGAGGGGTGTGGCAAAGCGGCTTTGACTGGCGCATTCGAGCCGCACGTCACGCCCACCTGTTCGAACTCGAACGGAGTCAATCCCATATTCCACGGTGTATTTCTGCTTAGCGCCGTTCGGGTTCAAACATGTGGGCGTGAGGGGCAGGGGGGGGGGGCGAATGTGCCAATCAGAGTGGCCTGGTTACGCCCCTTCTTCCCTCACAATAATGCACACCCAACATTGCACGCGGCTGCAGCGGCAATCGAAAGAGCAGACTTATATCAAGAGACCCCACTTTTTTCCCACGCCCCCCCCCC
>JARK01001455.1:562624-580709 GCA_000688135.1 Ancylostoma ceylanicum | reverse complement strand
CCTCCTGCATCTGCCACTGATATTTAGTCTTTTTTACCCGTGCAGGTGTTCGCCCTCACTTCCTTGTTTTTGTTGCTTTAAACGAAACATTTCAGTGCCTCTCATCTGAGTGAACACCACAACAATCAAAACTAAGGTCTCTCCTATCACACTGATTTATCTACAACTAGCAATATTATAATAAACTCTAAAACCATGATAAAATGCGACAACTATTCAAAAATACTCTGATAAAAACACACGTCTCTAGTAGATCTATCACCGACCGTGAGCATGGATAGGTGGTTTCCTCACGATCAGTAAATCGCAAGTCATGTGAGTGTAATGGCACATCCAGCAAGCGCTATCCTTACTTAGTACAGTCAATGGTTAATAGTATGTATCAACAAATGCGCAATGAATTGACGCTAGTATAAATTATACAAGGATAGTTCTGGCGTTGTTCCCCATGTTACTGTGGGTTCTCCACTCCATCCACGTTCTCGTACGGTGCAGGTAGGGCGGTCTCGCCGTGTTCAATTCCCCAAATTTCTCGGGCGTATTCCATGATGGTTCGATCGGTGCTGAACTTGCCGGTGGAAGCGATGTTCATCAACGCCATACGGCACCATTTTTGCTGGTCTCGGTACGTCTGGGCTACCTGCAAGGGCATTACTCTTTATACAACGCAACCAAAAAGTACATTCATGGAAGATACCTTCCTTTCCGGGAATAAAATGCACAAATGAGGACGCAAACGAAAACTAACCTTATCCTGGCAGGCAACATAGGCATCAAAGTCGGCGCAAACTAGGAATCTATCATGATGTCGCAACATATTGGTGAGATCACGTAGCTGGTCAGGTTGTTCTGGAGTAAACATGCCAGCCTCGATTTGTTCAACTATCTGCAAATAACTGCTAGAACTTTAATTACAACCCAAAGCACTTGTGGGTAACCATAGTGATGCTCGAATAATTTTATTTTCAAAAATAGAACAGAAGAAAATGATGTTCAATAAATTGAGAACAGAAAAGAGCACCGAATATAGAGTGAGCGTCGATGGCGGTGGCCCTTCCGTGACCACGAAAAGCACGCAGCGCGATCGCGCCGCTAGAGCTGAAATCCTCTCCGGGGGCATCAAATTATGGTGTTTTCTTGATAGTCAGCTAGTTTCCTTTCTAGTCAACATCAAATGTGATGAACACCTATCAAGAAAACCCATACTCACCACTGCGGCAACGATTCCATCGTGAGCGGCGCGGTCGCCCTGCGTGCTTTTCGGGCCGCGGAAAGGCTACTGCCATCGAAGCTCACTGTAAATACCTACCTGCTTGAGAGCTGGACTATTATTAATAAAGGTTTCGGCATTGTATCCACGTTTCTGCAGATCTTCAACCTGCAAAATTAAGCTGATAAATCAATCCTGAAGTATATGCAATTAACGTGAACAAAAAAAAAGATGGAATGGAAACCTCTTGGACGTTCATTCCGAAGATAAAGATGTTTTCCATTCCCATCTCCTCAGCCATCTCAACGTTGGCTCCGTCCAGTGTTCCAATGGTTAGTGCGCCGTTTAGCTGAATGAGTAGACGTTTCTCAAGGATGACTCATCTAACAGTAGGTTAGGCTCACCATGAATTTCATATTTCCCGTTCCAGAAGCTTCCGTACCAGCCGTTGAGATCTGTTCGCTAAGATCGGCAGCAGGAATGATCTTTTCTGCCATGGATACACGGTAGTTCTCGAGGAAAACAACCTAGAATGGACGAACATATGGAAAAACCAGGCAATATGGTCTTCCAGTCCTATTGTGGTCACGAATAGCACTTAGATAGTGAAACCAGTGGACTTCTTGTGGGAGGTAGAAGCATCAGATGCCTGCCGCTATTTGAAGATGGATTTTCCCCATAAAAATCCCAGCAGAAACAATAAATAGGAAAATTGCTGATAGGAAATAGGGGTGCGATTCTCGAGTGTAACGTCTTAGCCAACAGTAAAAACGAAAAAAAGAAAAATAAAACTCATTCCAGAAAGCATGACCAGGCCATTCTGGTAATCAGCACTTTTCAATCAGCCTTGAAGCTTTTTTAAATTTAGGATTGTAAAACCCTCTACATAAATAACGAATACAAACACACCTTAATCTTATCTCCAACAATGGGATCGTTATTCACAACTTCTCCTACACTAGTGATTAGTCGAATTATTTGCTTGGCCATGTGATATCCAGGAGCTGCCTGGAATTATGAGTTGTTCGTGGCACCCATCGCTACATTGCGTTTATGTCGCCAACCTTTCCACCATAGAGGAACGTCCTAGGGACCATGTCGATGTTTGGATCGGCTTTGATTCTATTGTAAAGAGCGATGACATGGAGAATGTTCAACAGCTGACGCTTGTACTCGTGGATTCGCTTCACCTGCAGGGTCAGTCAGTCATAAACATATTAAAACACCCGGAAATGTCAATAAAGTCGTACATGGATGTCGAAAATACTGGCTGGATTGATGTCAACATTGTAGTCTTCATTGATGTACTGAGCGACACGCATCTTGTTCTCCTGTTTTACTCGGCGGAGCTGATCTAAGAAGCCTGGATTGTTCGCGAATTCCTTCAGCTTTTGGAGCTCATCCAGATTCGTAATCCAGTCCTCTCCAATTTTCTGAAACCGGTTTTACTTCGAATTGCAATTGTTGTAACAGCACATTAAATCTGTGCACTATCCCACCTCAGCGATCAGATCAGCAAGCGATGGGTTTGACAAAAGAAGCCAGCGGCGGGGTGTAATGCCGTTAGTTTTGTTCTGGAACTTCTCTGGATACATCTCATAGAAGTCTTTGAACCTGAAAAAGAGGCTGGTTGAACACTTGCGCTCTGATCAGGCCGTATAACGGAGGAAAAGTCAAGAGATATCGCAAAAGCAGTGTCTTCGCAGTACCTACGCCAAGGACTAGCATACCGGACAACTTGCTGCTAAAGCCTATTTCACGCGGACGTAGTTAAAACTTATAAACTTGCTCTCTTAGATGACAAGTACAACATTACAGAAGGTGTCGATCGAGGTGCATTTTTCACGGCCTTGGGTGGCACGCTACGCGACTGCGCCGCTCGTGCTGGAATCGCCGTAGTGGCAAATTCAGTGTTTTCTTGATAGTTTCTCATCATGTTTGATGCTCACTATCAAGAAAACTAACTATCTATCAAGAAAACCCTATAGTATACTGCCGCGGCAAGAATTCCAGCGCGAGCGGCGCGGTGGTGTCGCGTGCTTCCTTTGTCCGCAAAAAAACAAAGAGCAATCGACGCTCACTATATTACCCGAACACCGGGATCAACGCTGACGTCATAGGTAATCTCCGCAGGGAAATGGAAAAAAAACTTACGTATTGCTCTTCAGAAGCTCAGAGTGCAGGGCAGCTACACCATTGATGGCATGTGACGCGACGATGCACAAGTGAGCCATGTTGATACGCTTCTGGAAAGTGTAGCTGGCCCACATCCAAAGAAATTGCTCCAGACAGAGTTATTACAGTACATTGGCAAAATACGCACCTCTCCAAACTGGTCAGCCTCCTCGACAATGGACATACGGCGCATCCTATTGAAATCTCCTGGGTAACGAGCGGAAACAGCCTGTATCAGTGAATATGAGAAAATAGATCAAAACGAGTTGGCAGAAAAAATGCTACAGGTCTTACTTCAATGAATTTCTGGTTAATTTCATAAATAATCTCAAGGTGACGAGGTAGCATAGATTGTAGCATAGATACTGGCCATCTTTCCAAGGCTTCAGGTAGAAGAGTGTGGTTAGTGTAGGCGAACGTCTTCACGCAGATATCCCAAGCTTGAGCCCAGCTTAGTCCTGTAAACATAAGAACGATCACATCACATACACAGCAATGCCCAGAAAAACATAAAATAGTTATGTGTCTATTCCTGCTGATATGCAGTTGAGATGTTACCCTATTTGCCAAAAAGCATCTGACACTAGACTGTGAACGTTACCCACCTTCAACGTCAACAAGCAAACGAATCAATTCTGGAATTCCGATGGACGGATGGGTGTCGTTCAGTTGAATAGCAACCTAAAACCAAAACCAATACCTGCATGAACACGAGAAGTATGCAAACAAAGTAGAAAAAGACTACACCTTATCTGGGAAGGTATCAAAATTGACACGAATAGCATCACGGCAACCGTATTTGCTTGACTTGAAACGTCTAATAATATCTTGAAGAGTGGCTGCTACCAAGAAGTACTGTTGTTTTAAGCGAAGTTCTTTGCCAATGAACACCTGGAAAAACACAAGAATATATCTCCTATACTGCAAAATAATGGAAATGAAACTTACATTATCATTGGGATACAGCACTCTGGTGATGTTTTCTGAAATGTTACGGTCCATAACAGCTTGCACGTAGTCACCATCGTTGAAGAATTTGAGGTGGAAATGATTTTCAGCCTGAAATCAGGGAATAGCAGGTAGACAGAAGCGTAAACCTTGAGAAAAAAGGGGGCGTGGCGTATCCGCTTCATTCTTCGGGAGTGGCTAAGACACTTCGGATGGTAAAAATACCTTGGCGCTCCAAAGGCGCAGAGTGTTTACAACGTTGTTGCGGTATCCAGGGACTGGAGTGTCGTATGGCATAGCAAAGACAACCTGCGTGTCCACCCATTGCGACTGCAAATACAGAAAGTATATAGAAAGTCAGAAAATCAATAATATCGAAAGGAGGGTAATCGCGTGATAACAGTGGGTAGAACTTTCGTAAACTAGAAGTCAGTGGTAGTACTGCACACATAGGTAATTTACAGCTTACTGGAAAGACATCTCAAGCTACCGCAAGACAGCATGACATCGTTCACTGTACAAGGAACTGAACATGTCGTAGCATGGCTCAAAACCTAACAGGCTTTATCCTCACCTTTCCCTTCGCGTCCTTAACAACTCTTCCGTGGAAGTTCACCGGCAGCATGTATTCCGGTCTGGCCTTCTCCCAAGGGTTTCCGAATCGTAGCCAGTCATCAGGCTCTTCTACCTGAAAAATGACAAATATCATTCAAACTGACGACTTCAGCAGTAGTGTTTCGATTGTAAAAAAAAGTGAAATTCATAAGTGAGAACAATTCGGCCTAAACAAGACCAACTAAGTATGCTGGACTTTGAAATGTTTCTGAACAAAAGATCGGAGACCATTCATAAATTTGAAGTTTGAAGGCAATGTTCCGTAGAGTCAAGAAAATAACTCGAAGAAAATTATGGACTACACCAAAATGCGCTAAGGACAGCATCAATCTGTTTACCTGCTGCATAATGATTAGCTACGAGGGAGCAAACATTACTTAAAGGCAGCACCCACGGAAATTCTCACTTTCGAGGTGAGTAGTTCTCCGTGTGGCCGGCTGCCAGACAATCACAATGTTAACTTGAACACAGAAAAAAGTGGCCCATCTGTGGAGATACAGCCGTGGACACGGAGCCGAGCCTGGCCATTTTAGTGTCCGCCATGCCAGTTAACGCTATCGATTTGGCATGCTACGAGTGGTCTAGCTTAATGTATTATGTTGTATAAGGAATATTGTACAGTGTAGGGTGTGGAGTGCGCACCATCCACAAGAGTTCGTGACGTTACGCGCGTATACCCTCAGCGGAAAACTCGTCCGCGCTGTGGACGCATGGGAAACAGGGCCTTCATTTCTCATCTTCCGGCGTGTTTCACGCTGTTTCATCACTGCCTATGAGTTCATCGTCCCTGAAAACCTTAAAATTCAGCGAAATCTCCAACACGAAAATTTCCGTGGGTGCTGCCTTTAAAGGCAGTGTGTCAGCTCGTTACAACCCCACGTCATCTGAACATATTCGGACTGCTGAGTACACAGCTGCACTTTAAATTTCAAAAAGATGTCGAAAACCCCGAAAAATACGGGGTCCTTTGGCCGAGAAATCCAAAATTCTCGGCCGGTTGTACGAGAGGCTTCATTCCGCAATGGAAGCTTACTGAGGGTACGGCATTGTTTTCCAACACGGAGATACTTGTTCTGTCTATAATAGCTGCCGCTCAGAAGTTCATTCCGATAAACAGTCTCAATTTTTCATCGCTCCCTCCTTGTTAGCGGTCTGGGAAACTCGTCCATGCCAAGATCACATTTTGCCTTAAAAGTAGGGTTTTTGACCACTTTTTTCGGATTTCAAGTACATCATTGGAATCAGCGCGTCGAGAAGAATCGGAATCCGTTGACATCTCCATACCCAAAACGACCTGACACACTGCCTTTAAAACAAGTACTTAGGTGTTACTGCTTGCACATAGGATAACAATTTAGAAAAAAGATTACGAAAACAGTCGGCCAGAAGAGGCCACACAAAACAATATTTGACCAGCCGGCTAAACTCTTCTGGTAAAAATGCGACGAAATGATGTGTTCAAAATAAATCGGACAGCTTCCTGGGCCATAGACCAGAAACCCTCAAATTTAGATTCCACAACTCAGAAAATCAAGAGGTTTAATCAAAGGTGATCCCAACGGCAGCTCCTGACTGCTTCAGAGGCAACTAACGCAACAAAATACTGAACAAATACGGCTACTAATTAAGCGGATTAAGTGCCAAGCTGTTCTTATCTAAAGCTGCACTTGAAACACACCTGCCAGCCGTCTTTGATAAGCTGCTTGAAGATTCCATACTCGTATCGAAGACCATATCCGTATGCTGGTATACCCAATGTAGCCATAGAGTCAAGGAAGCAGGCAGCAAGACGTCCAAGACCACCATTTCCAAGACCGGCGTCTTCCTCGATCTCCTGCAGCTCTTCGATCTCCAAGCCGAGCTGCAATGAACCCCATTATATGTATAGATGGCTTGGAGATTGATGAACAAGTCAAGCTCATCACTGCAGTTTTCATGCGTTTTGAAGAAAACTTGTAATTTTATTTTACTTTTTGTCTTGTCAATGTTGAATAGATGACTAGTGATTTTGTTTCACTTTTTGTCTTGTCAATGTTGAATGGATGACTACTATCGTTTCCATTTTTTTCTTTTTTCTTGTATTTTCTTGTAGTGCATAAGAATTGCAACGCAGAAATCCCAGACAACAGAAATAGGACAACTTTGTTGTTAATTTATTCATATGTTAATGTGACAGCGCACTGATCCATTAATATGCTAATCGAAAAATGCAAAACACAACGCCGTTCCTTCTTTGAGAATCATCAACAGATTTTTTTCTTTCATTTTTTTGTCGCCATCTCGCTCGCTGCTATTGATTTCTCCTTCGGGCTAAGGGGTAGATGCAACTACAGTGTATCCGAAACGACGAGTCCGCCCAAGCGGTCCACGTCACAGCCAGATCATTGGCCGATATCATAAAGATAACGATGAAACGCGATACGCAGAGAAGAGATGATGACGTGGATTGCTGGCAAGCGCGGATCCTCGACCGCGTGAGCGGACTCGTCGTTTCGGATAGACGATACGCTAAGAAGCGTCGAAATAATAGCTCTCTCTCTAGAATGTCTGAATACCTTACTAATAGGCTTACTACATGTATAGGATGTGTTAGTTATATGGCGGTGAGGAACGTAAAGCTAGGAGCGCAACAGCCGTGGTTGAGTCTCTATGTAGAAAAAAAATTTTTTTCACGGGTTGAGATCTCATTTTTCCCTTTTTTCAAAGAAAGAAAATTTTCACGTACTAACCTACAGCCCTTCTCGAAAAGATGCACGGATTCCGTAGCGGCAGAATCGCGGCGGGACCTGGACGAGGGATGTTTGGAGAGCATGGTCCAAGTAAAGGGTCGAGTAGGTCCCGCCGCGATTCTGCAGCCGCGACGCTATGAAACCGCACGCACGTCTTTTCGACAACAACTGCACATCTCAATAACCGCGGACTATCTACTACTTGAAAGAGCACCTTATCCTCAAGCTTCGGAGGCTCACGTGTAAAAAAAATTCTATTTCTTAAGAATACTCCTACTGTGCAGGGCTCAATAAAAGACTTCGACTTTCTGAAAAGGTCAATATTTGGCCATCAGGCTTTCCGAATAAAGAAAGCGATCAGTAGCGCCACATATGGCCCTGTCCAATAACCAACACCCGAAATAGCAAATAGATGTGATAACGCTAACGACTGTAAACAAATGATACCTGATAGAGTGCTTCATCAACAGTGGCCTGAAGTCCAAGGTTCATCATGGTGTTTGACAGCGTACGACCCATGTAAAACTCAAGAGAGAGGTAGTAGACTCTCTAAATTTACAGACTCATAGTGCGTAGGAAAAAAGTTTTAAAATGTAAATTTTCCTTATAATACTCCTATAGTGACCAATTCTCCAGAAGGTCCTTTTTTTAAATTCCTCACCTTAGGATCTTTTTCATAGTAGTACTGCTGCGTACGGATCCATCTGCTTACAAGGTGATCTCTAACGGTATTGGCGAGGGCCATGTAGTAATCCCGAGGCGTTGCAACATTGCGATCCTAGAAATATAAATTGAAAAGTTCCCGTAAACATTGTTGAAGAAACAAAAAAGAACAGTCCAGTAAGAATTTTTACTGATGCATTTTGTAAGTTTGTTGTATATTAGCGCAATATAGGACGTCCCACTAGGGATGATAGCTGGGAAGACAGTAGAGAAGAAAAGAACGGGAGAAAGTGCACAGCAATTGGAGAGGCATTAGAGAAAAGCACATTATCCGCACGGATACTCAACTGTCGCTGCGCCTGAAACAGGCTATATTTCCATGCGTAAGTAAGTAAGATGACACAGGCATGTGCGACGCGTGCGGACGGGTCCGAACCACTGAAGCCTCCCATGAACTTGCTCAGACCAATCAGAAGAAGTCACTTGACTGCATCTGAAAAGTACTCGACCCAAAGCCTATTGGCAATTTCTTCTCGCCTTTTCTTGCCAACAAGCTTCTAGCTCACAACTTGTCGACAAGAAAAAGCAAAAGCAAGCTGTCAACAAGCTTTGGGTCAAGCAAGTATCAGGTGCGATCAGACAACTTGTTCAGGGGTTCTGAGTAAGAAATGAGTTTAGAACGTCATGAGTAGCGCGACTAACCTTCACACTTTTACGCCCAGCGTCCTAATGGTATTCAAGGCCCGTAAGTCGCATCGGAAATTTAATGACCATCGGACACTTACCACCCGACTGCTCAGCGCACTTTGCCGTATCGGGTCGAGATGAACAAGAAAATATTTATCTGGATTGATTATTAGCATCTTCAGCAGTAGAATCTCTTTAAAAATGAGCATTGCTCTCAATGGCGCCAAACAAAGGAAAAAAACGAACCTCGAAATTCGCCACATTATATTCGCTATATCGATTCAATAGCGAGCAATCTTTGCAAAAGGTTTCACATTTCTTTCAGTTGCTAAGAAAACGTTGTTTACACAAACAAATTACCTTGAAAGAAGTTATCTTTTCACTTTTTGTTGTAAACGTCTGCACGATAAGGCAATTACGAGTGCACGTGAACTAACACGGAAGCACGATCAACACATCATTTTTTCCGTTGATTCCCAACAGAATAAGCGCGCAGATTCGATGATGTGACCTTCAAAGTTTATTGAAGCGATCATTTTTGAATTTCCTTGTTCGTTGCTTGTTTTGGATGTTATTTCTACCATTTTTCGTCGCTGTCTGTGCATTGTTAATTTCTAAGACATTGTGACTCATCCATATTTGCAAGACAACAGTTTCTATGCATATGTCATTTTGCATGAGACTGGCTAATAATGACAGAAAGAGGCACATTTCTATGTTTTTGTCCCAAAATCATAAAAAAAGAATCTGCGCCCAAATGGCGCCCTGGAGCAGTGTATTGCTCTACAGACTGATCACAAGAACTGCAAGTGCAATGTCACTTCTGTAAGGCTATAGTGCGTTCCACCAGCAACAGTAATCCTGGAGAAATTAGAGAAAAAGGAGAAGTTGTGTGGCTACGACCCGAAGAAGTTACCGTAATCCAAAAACATTGCTGCAACTGTGGTGACGCATGTCACTACGGCGCGTCGTAATGACAATTCTGAATTGTCCTGTGTTTAGCGCTGGGGATGTCCAAGTTGCAAATTTATGCATATATTCCTAGCTATCATACAGTGGGCGTCAATGGCGGTGACCCGTCTGCGGCCTCGAACAGAGCGCGGCGCGACCGCGCCGCTCACGCTAGAATCGTCGCCGCAGTGGTTTATCTGGGTTTTCTTGATAGTTGCTCATCATATTTGATGATAACTAATAAGAAAACTAGCTAACTATCAAGAAAACCCCAAAATAGAAAATCCCGGGGAGGATTCTCGCTCGAGCGGCGCGGTCGCGCCGCGTTCTGTTCGAGGCCGCAGACGGGTCACCGCCATTGACGCCCACTGTATATAGCTGGATCACAGGAGCAGACCTAGATAGCCAAAAAAATGAAAATGGCGGGCCCGAAAAAATTTGCATTCCTACTATAACCCCTCTGTCTCGGACTAGTTTGAGGCGAAAATGGCAAACAATATGATCTTCCTGATAATCCGTTTTCTTGGTACTTAGCATCAAATATGATGAAAAACTACCAATGAGCCCTATGATTTGCCAACACAGCGGCGAATCCAGCGCGAGCGGTGCTGTCGCGCTGCGTGCTTCCCGAGTCCGCGAGAATCTCCTTTCCACCAACGCTCATAGTACTCTCCACAAAAGTACTCCTCAGCGCCTCCATAAAATCCCCAATACTTCCTCCTGTTCTAACATGTTCTGACAGGTGGTAAGGTGCGTTCGAGGAACTTTGTTTTTATTGCATCCTTTTGGGTCCCGCCGCGCTTCTTAATCCGCAGCGCTACGGAGCCGCACGCGCAATCGATCAATAGCTTTGGAAGAGACCGAAACTGCACTGTGAGAGGTTGCACGTGTGAGTTTTTTTTTAAAATTTAAATGCATTTGCCGATAGCCTATTCAATATTAGGACGTGAAGTGGCAACAGATTATTTCCACCTTGCGTGTTCCATTTTGACCTTTTTTGCGAAAAAAAAAACTGCAGCGCAATTCAGTTCCTAATTTATCGTCCGTGCACCAGAAACGTCACCACGCTCACCTTGATGATGGAGAAATGAAGATGTCTGTTGAACGCCTTCTTGATGTTGCTCACGTTCTCCACCTGTGCTATGCCGCGAACGCTGATCTGCTTGCGGCGATCATAATCGGTCATCATCACGGCCCTAGGGTAGCCATCCATCTTTCGATCTATGGCAGAAATTAGTTTTATTAACGAGTATTGCGATACGGCGAGTTATGTACACACCACGGAAAGAGCATTAGAAGTTAAAACAACTACGATTTCTTTTCATCCACAGTAATCGGATGGGGATTCTGTGCGTGACCCGCATGCAGTGGGACTTAGAGACAGCACACACGAAAACCTTTACTTCTGTGATGAGATGTGGTACAGCGAACTCCAAACGGTCGTAGAAAAGGGCCGGGACCGCGGCGCGAGAACTCTAGTTGTCTGCTGCATCGAGGCACCGGCACTGCTGGGCAGAGACACAGAGGAAAACCGCGCCGCGGTCCCGGCCCTTGTCTGTGATCGTATGGAGTTCACTGTATGTGTGGGGCGTTATCGAAGCATCATAACTGTGAAAGAAGTCTAAGAAGTCATCGAAAAATTTCGAAAATAATCACAACTGTGACTGTGAGTGGCAGATGGACGAGTTTTCGTCGACATCCTGGGGATGTCCTGGCTGATATCCGTCCGCCGCTGTTCCTAGACTGCACATCTGGCTGCAATATGTTCGCAGATACAGGCCGGTCTACCATTTTTGCACCACAGATACCATCCAATGGGTTTGCCGCGCCGCACTGCCTACGCTGCGCGGCAAACCAGCTGAGCGCTGCGATTTTCGGGCGTTGCCATTCATGGTGTTTTGCTTGTTTTCCACCGCTGACTCAAGCATTTCGGAATTAAAACGAAGAAACAAGAAAAAACGATTGAAAACAAGTAAAACATCAATACCTGCACTGCCTGACAACCACAGCGCCCAGTTGATCTGCCGCGACGCGTGTGTGGTGCGGCGCGGCAGACTTGTTGGGTGGTATTCAATGATGCAAAAACGATCGACCGACGCTGCAAATGGTGCTTTCTTGTACTTTCTTTCACAGTTGTGATACTTTGACAACCTCCTACGCGTAGCACAGTTTACCCAAAAAATAAAATTTTCGAAAATGCTGTCTCTAAGCCTAACATAGATTAGGTTTCTCGTTCTATTTTTCCTAATCGGTTCTGTAGATGAACGTGCTTAACGTTCAACGTGGCCGTGTTGAGCAGTAGTGGCTCGTTGGCTGTGTTGAGCAGTAGTGAAAAAAGGGGGCGGAGCCACTGTTGTGGGATTGGTGCGTTCAGGCAATAACTCCCGACCCTCTGCGTCAACGAGTTGCTAGTGAATTTAACAAGAACTGCGGACGATTTGACATAAACGGGCGAAAAAAGTGTATGAATAGCTCCGCCCTTTCCACTCGCGATGCTCACACGCCCTGTTTCATTGAAATTCATTCGATTTACCACACGATGGCTCACGTGAACCGTGCTGAATAAATCATGCATATTGATTAGCAGGGAACAGCCTATGTATTCTTCATGCTTTCTATACAGATTCCAAGCTTTAAGGAACATATTTAAAACTGATTCACCAACACAATTTACACTTATGTCCTCACATTTGCAGTGAGCATCGGAGTAGCTGACAAAATTGCGGACTTAGGCGTGGACCGCGTCGCGACCGCGCCGCGTCCTGGAATTGCTATCTTACGCTGCCGCGACAGCTAATCCTTGCATATTTAACCTTTTTTCGAAGTTAATAACTGAATTGGCCAGAAAAAAACCCTAATTAATACAAGGACCAGCGTTTGTGGGTGACGCTAGTTATCGAACTCAGCATGCGGCGCGGTCGCGCTGCGTTAGGCGTTCAAGTCCGCAAATTCATCAGCTCCACCGACGCTCACTGTACATGTTGCAGGTCATGCATTCATACGCGTCAGACGGGAGCAGTTGGCGATTTCTTTCTACGTTTGCTTCTCTTCCTCGGGTGCTCGCAAATTTTTTTTCACATGTCTGCGTCTCTTCAATTCATTATCTCTACCATCTGCCCTGCCCATTGCAGTGCTCAAAGAAACTGTTACACTTTTCTTTGAGAACGATCCTTGTTTTATTCAATACTTCGAGGACAAGGAGCACAATTTCCATCACATAGCTCAGGAGTAGGCATCGTTCACACTGTGGAATAATTGCGCGGAAAAACGAAATCGCATATGCTTGACCATCTGGATGGAAAACAACGATAAGAGCTTCGTTGTCTTCCATGAATCAACATTTCCAGTGGATTTATTTCAACATAAACTGGATTAAAAATGTATCTTAGCTTGGTTTCCTTTATAGACTAGGTAGATTTGGAGGGTTAAGACTGACTACTGAAATCCCAAATTTCTCTTCAAAAATGTGTGAATTTTCATTTTTTTTTGGATTTTCGGGCAGAGGTCCCAATCCTCACTAGCCTTTTCCTTCTTTTTACCTTGATGATCGCTGCATGAGGATAGAATAACGCTAGCTATGGAGTTCTCACGCAATCTTGCACTAGTACTCATCCGAAATCCAGACTCAATCTTGCACTAGTACTCATCCGAAATCCAGACTAAGTTCTGGTGACAGATGTCGTGGGCGGAGCGAAATGTAATTTTGTGCGTAAGTAATCGAATTCATCGCGCAAAAGACCTTCTTGAGTGAGCTATGGGTCGTTGACATGCTACCACATGTTCCGAAAAAGATCGCCGGATAGTTCATAAAGATCTGTGTATCTTTTACCAACGATGCGCCAACTTACACCTTTTCGTGTGAGTGCTCTCGTTCTAAACTAAGAAGATGAGAACAGTTTTCAATGCTTTGATATTTTCAATCACATTCAGCGCATAGATATGGCATTAGATGTTTAGTAGGACTAGTTTACTTCTATTTTAGTTATTTATTTATTTTATTAATTTAGCAGTATTACTTATTTATTCATTATATACATCGCGATAAGTATAATACAGATATAGTAGTGATCAAAAACACTAATTGTAAGTGAATAGTAATAACTTCACTTCTGCATGACTATTCTTGTCCGACTTCGGAGGATGTAAGTTGGCGCTTCGTTGGGTGGATAGAACCAATTAGAGTTAGTAACGCGCTGCCTTTGCTTCCTTATTTTGGATACTGGCTACACTGGCAGCTTCTCGATGCAGGACTTATTCATATACAAATTCTGGAAAATCTCCGTAGGTGTTGCCTTTGGATACCTATTTTTCTACCATCTCCGAGTAAAGAAAACTTCGTGTGCTTTGAACATTGGTTGGGGCATCGGTAACCAAGCTATGATACATCTTTAGCGTTTACACTTCCGATCCCGTCAAAACTCGTCCGAATTCTAATCCTTGAAGTGATTAGTGGAGTAATTTCTTTGAAAATTCAGCTATTTTTAGAACGGGGTCCACTTCCAAAAACTTTTATGCAAGGACGTATTATACGGACGAGTTTTGACACCAACCGCAATTGTATCCAAATTTTATTCAGGGTCCCGCACAGAATAAGCCCATGATCTGGGATTACTGTTCTAACAGATGTCCAGAAATCGTAGCTGCTTCATTGTAAGCCAGGGAAGAAGTCCGTTAATTCTGTTTGAACAGAAGCTACATAACATTACAGCCAACAAACACTTCACAGAAAAGTGCAGCACCAGACGGTGAGTGCCTGTCGCCGAAGAAAAATCCGAAATCAAATACGTGCAGAGGAGAAAACTCGTCCACGTAGGAGAGTTCATGGCATGTGGAAATCAACTTATTGTAGAGGCCCATAGACAGGAGGAAAAATGAACACAAAAAAAGAGGAAGAAAAAACTGAGGAAACGCATATGGAGAGGAATTGAATTTGGTAGATGTACTGATTGGGGTGAGAATATTCAACAATCCTGAAATGTCAGGAAAAAAACAACCCTGCTTCATGGGCTGGACTGGACACCGAGGGCCTGGCACCGAAATTGACTACGTGGCTACGAAATTTGGGCGGTCTTTCCCCCGCAAGATGATGATACTGTAGGGAGACGACACATCGAAAGAAAAACAAAAACACACGGCACAAAGTTAGGTCGAATGTGTAAACAGCGAATTGTTTACACTGTACCCGCGAAGACCAAGGACTTTGTAGTCGAAACATGGCGCCAGCCCACTAATCAGTCAATGCGATTTGAAGCGGGAGATTCAACATCATGGCTGAGACAGTTGGATTAGCTATGATCTACGGATCAACAAGGAGCTGGATCCGTGGATTGGCGGGAGGTCAGAGCCGGAACTAATTGCGATTTGAATGGGAAAATTCCCGGATTGCGGCGGGAAAGCGAGGAAAATGAAATTGCAGTGGGGCATATGGACTGTGAAGTATATTAACTTCTTCTTTTGGTTACGAAATTGCATGGATTTCATCCAGAAAGCAGCTCTCGAAGTCTCAAAGTAGAGAGGTCTCGGGGGCTGGGGGCTGAAATCGATTCGTCCGTTCGTCCCCCCACTCGCCGAGGCTGACAGCCATTGCCGCACCTAGTGATACAGCGATCAGCGAGCAGTAAATTGTCTCAGCGATTTTATCCTGGGAAACAGAGAATATTTCTGAGATGCGATAGTCAGGGATCCTAGAAACTGCCCAGAAATTTCCTGGGATGAGGTCGTAACGAATAGGCCGGTAGAGTTTGATGAATGCGAACAGTCGCGTATTTTTTCCCATCACAGGGTTTTTTCGCGGGTATCCAGTAATTTCGCAATGATAAATTAGCCCACTTCACTGCATAAACCAGCAACATTCGTGCGAAATTGTAGAGGCTTATCGGAATTTAGCGAAAATTAACAATAACCCTTGCAAACCGGTTTCTAATTAGAGCATTTCACGAGTAATTCCCTCTGCTGATCATGGAGAGGTGGCTAATTATGGGACAATGTGAAGCTCCGGGATTTGTGGGACACGTCAGCAAAATAGCTGGGTTCTGGAGAGCAGGGAGCAAGGGAACGATGCTTTTACTGATGGCATCTGTGGCGGGATTCATGAATATTTCTGGAATGAATCTAACTTCTCATTGATTCAGAAAAAGGGCGAGTTTTCCTGGGAAATTTTGGTGAATTCCATCAGTCAAACGTTGCTGCCCATCTCTATCTTGGCCTCTATCCGGCAAAATACACTTGTTTTTGTGAGCAAAACGCGTCGCGCGGGGGGGGGGGACACCATAACGTTCTTTGGGGAATTCCTGGAACTGGAACTTATCCAGCAAAACTGACTAAAACACATGATTCCCCATGGAAACACTGATTTTAAATATGATCTAATTGCAAATTTTCTGTCTTGGACGAGTTTTTCCAGAACTTTGTCCAGAAGAATGCATATAGCAGGAATGAGGAAGTGATTTTAATACTAAACTACGTGGATATCCACGTGTTCGCGGACGAAAACAACAGAAAAGTGACGCTCATCGCCGAGGCTCGCTAGGAACTGCTGCTGCAACGACGCTGTCGATGATAAACAACAGCGACAAGTAACAAGGACGTCAAGTCGGGGGACGGAAATTTTGAAAACTAGCAAGGTAACAGCAGATGATCTGCTTGACATTAAGGAAATCCGGAAATTCCAGAAAATCTCTCAATAGTTTGTAGATAAGACTCCCAGGACCTTTTCGTTTCGCGAAAATGAATTTAGATGTATGGAATTTGAGAAATTTTGGCTTCTGGAACTCTCTTTAGGTCATTTTTGATCTCCTGAGAACGGTTTATTTATTTATTTATTTATTTATTTGTATAACTTGCTTCTGCCGCACCAGGTTGTTACGGTGGATCTAACATTTAAAATGCCCAAGTTCAAAGACGAGTGAACATGGAAGCTATTTATTTATTTATTTATTTATTTATTTATCATGTGTACGTCACCAGCAATGACGTGCTAAACGAAAACGAATTTGTAGAGTAAAATTAACTGCATCATTGAGCAAACTGATAAATTCCTTTACTATTTCTTTACCTCAAGCCATAATGCCAGAAGGATTTCAAACAATCCTTCCCTTCGAAAAATTCCCTTTTTTTCTTCGATTTTTTTTCGCGAATTTTTTGTGCGTGTGGGTTTGCAGGATTTCTCATACGAATAGGGTATCCTTAATGTATTAGGAACGTTGTATTAAATTTCATTTAATCCTGGAACATCAAAGGTGCAGAGCATTCTCCTCCTCTACATCTCTGCCTTGTTTTGATGCCGCTGCTCACTTGGGAAAGTACATTGCTGGTGCAGGAATTCGTCAATAATTGTTACATACCTAGCATAGAAATTCCAGGCCTAAAAGTTTGAACGGAATTATTCATTATGAATGTGGGGATGAAAACGCTTTGGAATCATGGAACACAGGGTCTACTCCAGAAACTTTTTTTTCAGAATCTTGGCTGGGATACATGAACGCAAAACTAGGCGTAACCAGGTTAGCAAACCAGTTTTTGCGTCCTGCGTTTCCTAACTTCGAATACTTTATAGGATAGTCAAGCCCACTAACTATGGTTGGCTTTCTTGGATAGGGTTTGATGAGTCCCGGTGCTGGGGTAAATAAATACATAGGTAAAAATCTCTAAGGGAAGTAGTTCATCAATTTTCATGGAATCTTAGAATTTCTACCCTTCCCAGAATCCTAGCCCACAGAAGAATGACACCCTTAGCATCCATGATATAATCACGCGATCCCGGAAGATTTTTTTTCGCCTTGCCCCCACATTACTTCGTTCATCGAGAGGTGAGGGAGAGGAGAGGCACAACATTCGAATCAGCACGTCCTCTACTTTCTCAATGCACGAGGCAGTGAGGTCGGCGAGTCACACAATTAACTTTCTGCTCTATGCCCACAACTCCAGAAAATAGATAATTTGTTTATGTCACCGTTCTATAGGTGCTGTTTAAGGGAAATGGACTTCATTAGACTCAACAATCGAGTAATGAACCCAACTCCAAAGGAAGATTTTTTCAAATGCCGTTGGTAATTTAGTTCTTGTTTGGTGGGCCACAGAGCCGGGTAGTAGATGGGGGAGGGGGGGG
>JARK01001455.1:521688-552364 GCA_000688135.1 Ancylostoma ceylanicum | reverse complement strand
CTACTAAGGCAGCCCGCAGAGTCCCCGACGCCGACGACGACCGTCGTGAGCGTCGTAAGCATCGTCGTCACCACCACGCCGCGGCTGCGGCTTGTGCGACTCATTCTTTCTATTGCAGGAAGACCGCGCACCCCGTATTCAACTCTCGCGTGCGGTGAAAAGCAACGCCGCGTTCTTTGACGCTGGCGCTCCCGGCGTCACGCACAAAAAGCGTCGTGTTCGGATCAATTTGCGTCCTTTTTGATCGACGATCACGACGGTCGTCGTCGCCGTCGGGGACTCTGAGGGCTACCTAAGCGCCGCCGCACCACTCTCGCAGGAGCGACATCTTCCCCCTACTGAGCGCCGGCGTAGCACTGGGCGTGGAGCCCCGACGCCGACAACGACGTAGCGAGTGTGGGGAGGGTGATCCGAATTCTTTCAGGAGCGACGTCGGCGGCGCCGGCGGGTACTGTTGTACTTCAGCGGGCCCACTTCTGACCAAAATCGGAGATTTCTCCGAAAACTTGCATACAAAGGTAATTCGAGGTGCTGATCACGAATATCATGGTCTTTTCGCATGATATTAGATTGATTCATAAGTTCTGTCCCCATTCGCAACTTTTGCTTCAAAATTAAATAACTTTGAAACAATGCGGTATCGACCACTGATGTATTGGCCTTTTATGTAAACAACCCTGCTCTATCTACGAGACCGCTCATCGATCCCGCTGCTATAAAAAGAGGTCCGTTTTGACTGGAAAACCTCTAATACCTCGGATCCCATGTGGTTCCATTTAGTGAACTTTTTAGCGAGCAGGTTGTTGCTGGTTACATAACCAGGTGGTAGTCTGATAGGGCCTTGATCGAGAATGTCGGATGGATAGTACACCACTTTCCAGCCAGGTATCTTCAGGAGACTATGCTTAAAGCTCTCAGGATTAGGTGGGGCATCGTCCTGCGTGAAGAAGATTTTGGTCTTCAAGTGCAATTCCCGGCCGAGTTTTTCCATATCAAAGGCTGAGTTTTAAACATAAGTTGTACCCATCACAGTATCTTTTTCTTATTGTAGGCTCCAGCACTCAACTCCTCGAACTTTGCGCAAGACACATAGGAGGAGTTCATTTTTGTGTTGGTTGGGTTTTTCGAGGTTAGCGAAGCTCTTCCAGTGCGAACCCTGTACCGACCACACTCAGCAGCAGCTCACACCTCCAAGGAATTGTATTCAGGCATTGGATAACTTGAATCGAGAAAACTTTGAGTTTGCTCAGAAGTTCAAAGAGGTACCTGACCCTCCTACCCTTGTTCGCTGGGTGAAATCATGTGGAACATTTCGACCCAGCAGATCTACGGAATCAATTCTTTCCAGTTCACTTGTTTGGGGTGATTGAAAGCACAATAAAGCACACACCAACTGGCATGTGGATTTCCGGACGTTACCTTCCACTTCTGCTTTCAGAGCCTCCAAATTCAACTCAAATGGGGCTTTCAAACACGGTGTATATCGAAGCATATTATCTTCGCACGAAAACAAATCGAAGCATGATGTCACTGCTTCAAGAATGAGAACGTCCTCTACATTTTCAATGCATATTCTCTTATGAGCTTCCTTTTCTTTTACGCTGGTAACATACCAGGGGTGGCATTCATCATTGAGTTTACCCGTAGTAATCACGTTTACCCCCAAAGTTTACCCCATTTTTGGCATTCATCAAAATGTTTACCCCCAGAGCACGGGGTAAAGTTGGGGGTAAAGTTTACGTGTCTATCAGTGTGAGGTAAAGTTTACTACGGACGTTTACCTCGCTAATTATCATGACCCGCTGATGTTTGCGCGCTCCATTGAACGCAAATGGAGCAGGCTATCCTCTCTCTGCTCTGCAGTTCGATCGAAGCTTCTGAAGAACGGCTTCTCATCGACTCAGGAAGGATTACTCTCGACAGGCACTTTTAACATAGCAGTCCTCCAACAGACTGCGAACACTTCAACATATTTATTCATTCTCATGTGGTGAGTTCATTTTGAAAATGATGTTATTTCAAAAATTTGTTAGCTGTTATTGTTGTTGCTTAGTGCTTATTGACATTTTGCATTGCTACACTCTTAGCTTGCGCTCCATTTGCAGTGCAACTTCCTCGTCAAAAGCATGACAATAGCGCTCGGAAGGTTTTTGTTTTCCACCTTACGCGACAATCGCCTGCGATTTTTGTACTTGACTGCAAACTTTTGTGATTTACGATTGGAATCATGCTCATCCCGATGCTTCAAAAGAGTTTAGTCTCTCATTGAATACCATGAGTTTCGGTAAGCTCTCCGGTTTTTCGGAAAGCTTTCGTACCATTATCGGTATTGGTGGATTCCATGTTTCCGTAACGTTATATTAAACGGTTTTCGTACTGTTTACCTTTGCGCGCCTTTGTCACCGTGGCTTTCCCTTTATCTTTTCCATCGATACGAGTTCCAATGTACGTAAAAGTCTTCCATTTTGACCGCGTTTCTCTAGTTTCATCATCAATATATGGAGGAGAATAGGTGGACGTCTCATAGCAGTAAACAAAAAACTTCCGAGCATTTCCAAGGACATGGCAACGCTTCGAGCAGAAAAAAAACAAGCCTAAAACTAAGCGCAGGCTAAACATGCACTGGAAAATGTCAATAAACAACAAATAATAGCAGAAATAGCTAACCCTTAAAATAACATCAATTCCAAAAGAACTCACTGCATGAGTAGTAAAGTACGAAAAAGTGTCAATGTATATTGCCTCCAACTTCATTTGGAACAAATGTTGTACATTCTGCACGAAACTTGACATTGAACACAGTCCTGACATTAAATTGACTTACACAAGATGCGAACGTTCTATATAATGTTAGAACAAAATTAGCGAAGACTATGGAAAAGTGAAAGCTGAAGAAAACGACAAAAATTCTTTCTGATTTTAGAAAACTCTTGCCTATCAATACTGCGCTTTCGGATCAGTGTGGCGCCAAAAAAAGCCGAGAGTTGATTACGTGAATTTGAACAAAGAATCAAGAGTTCAAGACTACCGTGAATTTCGGTAGAGAAGTACACAAATAGTAAGTAACTCTTAAGAAAATATGAATGTGATGATATTGTGAAACAGCTCACCTGCGAACAATTCATCTACAACAGGTGTTTAGAGAAACGTGCTCTCAAGACAAAGAATAACATGCAGCCGTTTGCAAACACGTAAACATGTGGAATTAAAGTAAATGTCCAACATCTGATGAGTAACAGTGAGATACTTGCATACAATACAGTAAAAATTCGTATAAGCTCCCTCTCCGTCATACCAAATGGTTCGTATCCGCCAACTTATGCGGTAACACAAGATCGTAGAGTAGGACAACAACTGAAAATCGATGAGTGTAAAGTGGTAGAACTTACCATTTCTCCTTTGACGGCAGCAGCTCGGCCTGAAATTTTAAAAAAAAAAAACTAAGAAATTGCGTGCAACCTGCACATGTCAAAAATGACACGAGAACAAAAAGAACAACTACAAGGAAGAAAAGTAAAGCAAAGGAATGAAGAAACTCGCGAATACTTCAACAAAATGAAGTGCACAATTATGAAAAAAAACTTGATTGCAATAGCACTCCGATCCCCGTAAACTCCCCCTCTCGCAAATCAAATGGTTCACATAAACAATACCTATGTGACCACAAATGATCGCAGAGGGTAGAGCAAACGGTGAAAATCGATGAATGTAAAGAGTAACAGCACTCACCATGTTTTCTACAACGGCTGCACACTGACCTAAAATAAAGCAAACGCGAAAAAAACTGCGGTCTAGCCGCATAAACACGCACAGACATTAACCAAAACACAACAAATTCATGAACTAAAACCAAAACAAATTGATAAGAAGAAAAAAAGAAAAAGAAACACACCTGACACACAGGACATGGCGAATTAGGCACAGAATTAGCAAATCAGAAAATATTATTTTTGGTTTCGTGAGGCCGCGCACGTTTGGTGCAATTGCACCGCGTGCAATTTGGACGACGCCTTATGCCGCTTCTCTCCATCGGTCGACTCATTCATGGCGTTCCATGAATGAACAGGATTGGACATGTTAATACCTCGTTTCCGTACATGTCGTCACTCGTCCGCAAGCTACGTGACTGCACACAGTCCGCCACTTAGCCGCGGCTACGGGGTAAAGTTGGGGTATACGCACCTTTCGGGGTAAACGTTTGATGAATGCCTCATCCGCGTTTACCCCCAACTTTACCACGGGGTCCTATACCCCGTGGTAAACGTTTACCTCCATTTTCAATGATGAATGCCACCCCAGAATGGTGCGCACTGCTGCAGATGAGTTTCTATCAGTACGGGTTTCTTGCCCATCGTTGCAGGATTGAAGACAGATGGCCACTCATTCAGTAGCGCATATATAGCCCTTCTTCGCAATCCAGATTAGGTCAACAATAGATCTTTTAATAGCAAGTCAGAATGTGATAAGCATATAGGGACAGAACTTATGAATCAACCTAATAGTATCGATTTTATTGATTTTATCGTTTTTTACCGAATTTGACTCATCTCTCACAATCTTGCTGAAACATTCCATGGAGGGGTATTCGAGGGTGCTGAACACGAATATAGTAGCTGTTTTGCAAAATAAGCTTGATTTGATTGCTTTTCCGCTATTTTGCCTGTATGGGGTGGTGTAGTTCCGAACTTTCCTGGAGGGTTCGCCTTCAAATCGGCGTTCTCATGGTAAATGCTTATCGTATTTGTAATCAGCACCTTCAAAAACCCCTGTACGCAAGTTTTCAGGGAGATTGACGGGAAGAGTCAGAATGCGAAAAAGATCGATAAAATCAACAAAATCGGTACTATCACGCGAAAAGACCATGATATTCGTGATCAGCACCTCGAATTACCTTTTTAGGCAAGTTTTCAGAGAAATCCATGATTTTGACTTTGGGGTCGGTAGTGGAACCGCCAAAGTACAATAGTACCCACCGGCGTCAAACTGTTTTTGATCGTTTCCGGAAGTCGAATGCGAAATGCAAAGTATCGCGACGATTGGTGCGGCGCGAACTCACGACGTCGTCGTCAGTGTCGGGAGCTCTGCGCCCAGTCTCCCGAATCCTTGTCGGAGCACCCATCATCCGTGCCATTCTCCGTCGACTTTGCTTCCACTTTTGTTATAAAGACATACTACACGTCCCGACCCTTTTATACTCTGAACTTTCGTACCTCGGTGGCCCCACCGTTATCCCATGGTGAACGTTCGGCACGTCAACCATGGGCAAACAGTGGGGCCACCGCGGGCTATTCGTGTGGCCACCGTGGGCTAACTTTGGGTTTTCCGAGGGGAACCTAGGAGGTTTCCGTGGGGAAACTGTGGCATTTCCGTGGGGAAACTTGGGGATTTCCGTGGGGAAACTGGGGATTTCCAGGTTTTCCATGCATGCCATTGTGCGCAGATGCCTACGCTGGAGCCTGCGCAGGCGCCCGGGGCCCGCGCAAAGCCTACGCAGGCGCGCAGGGGCCCGCGCAGGAGCCCGCGCAGGCTCCTATTGGGCTCCGCGGTCACGCGCGGACATCCACATCCGCGATGCGTTCGCACGCGACCGCGTCCTACGCATCTTGTCTGACCGTTCGCTGGGCCGCGGTTTCCGCCGGGCCACAGCTGGTCAGACAAGTCTCGTAGGGCTCGTCTAGTCTCCACCTAAGCGGAGACAAGACTCTGACTTCCATACCCCACACTCGGCTTCTACAGGGTGGTCCACATGAAGTGTGACGGGCTAAAGAAAATGAATTTTTGGACCTTTTTATTGCTTTTTTGTGCCTTTTCACTGTGCTATTCGTTTCTGCCGCATTTTTTAGCCCTATAGGAACCAGTCTTACCCTCTGTTTCTAGATATAGATGACATCGCTTGAGGATCAAATAACAGTAGTCGCCATGCACAAACGCGGGTCGTCAGTTTCCGTGATCTCGAAGACGCTCAAACTGCACCGGGAGCAAGTACATCAGGTCATAAGCCGTTTCGGAGAAACCGAAGGGATTGAAAATCGTCCGAGAGGAAGACCTAATCGAACTGCGAGGACCCCTACCTTTCGAAACGCCGTCAAAAACAAACTGCGGCGAAATCCTGGAAGAAGCATTGGACAGTTGGCCAAGGATCACAAAATAAGCCATTCAACCATGCAAAGACTGATCAGAGATTATCTCGAGTTGTATTCTACAAATTCGCCAAAGGACAACGCCTCACAGGCGAAATGAAGGCCTCCAGAATGAAAAAATTGGAAAGGTGATGACCCTTGCGCGCGGTGACAAGCTCGGCCGAATTTCCTTCACGAACGAGAAGATATTTACTCCGGAATGCGCAGAATCAGCGGGAACTTTTGTCGAAGGAATCTCCAAGAGCCGCCAAGGTTGAAAAAAACTCTTCCCTGACAATCCGTGATGGTGTGGGATGGAATATCGTGTTAGGGCAAGGCTAAGCTGGTTTTTGTTCAACAAGGAGTTGAAATTGATACCGAACTTCGCTTGAAACAGATCGTGGAGGATGCGGTGATTCGTTGGGCCGAATAGAATGCTATGGATATGGAGCGGGCCTCCCACCAAGATTGGGCACCTGCTCGCGGCAAAAAGAAGACACTAAAGTGCTGTGGGACCAATCTTCCGTGTTTCTGGACGAAGCATGTTTGGCCACCAAACTCACCCGATCTCAACCCTCTGGATCTCGCTGTCTAATCTATCTTGTAGCAAAAAGTCTGCTCTTCCTAACGCAGGTCATTAGATTCACTGAAGACAGCCCTGGTGGCTGCTGGAGACCGAATCTCGCCGGAAATTGTGGCGCGCATTCTCAAGAATTTCAGGAAGAGATTGGATGCTTGTATCAAAGCTAAAGGAGGTCATTTCGAATGTGATCCAAGATATGTTGTAGAGAATTTTTCTGTCATCTGAATGAATAGAAAAAGTTCTCATTTGGTTTAATTTATGTAAAGTTATGGGTAGTTTTTCCCGTCACACTTCATGTGGACCACCCTGTATACGGTTTCTATCAGTATCCGCAGCTGTCTAACAGTTGTTTACATGGAAAGGTCAAAACGTGGGTTAGCAGTGGGCGAATGGTGGGCAAATTGTGGTCCCACCGTGGGTTCTCCAAGCATGGTGGGCCCACCGTGGGGCAATGGTGCGCGCACCGTGGGACTGATAACAATGGTGGGATAACTGTGGGAGAAGTGGGAGCGGACACCATAATCGGGGGATAACTGGGAGATAACCTGGGAATAACGGTGGGCCCACCGTCGGTTGGGGGTCCACCGTGGGATAACGGTGGGCCCACCGTGGTACGAAAGTTCAGAGTAAGGTCTCGCAATCATAGGCCTATCTCATTCATTCCAACTGTGGTAAACACAACAGTCGGTCCTTAACATGTCTGAACATAACAAAAGCGGCCCCAAACACCTCTAAATCAAGGTAAAAATCAAAATTTGCCACATTTTCGTACATAACTTAACGCGCTGAACACGATGGTGTAAGTATTTCCCGTTTTTGATGGCTGGTTCTCGTGCACAGACACACACATGAACTGCCTATTAAGAAGAAGTAAGATATATATATATATCTTCACTGTTGGATTGGTCTTCTCAGTGTGGACCACATTCGCTCCAGACTCTTCTATCTCGGGCTGCTCGCATCCAGTTTTTTTTCTTCCTGCCTAAACGACCTGAAAATGTGTCGGACCAGCGCGTGAATGGTCGGCTGAGGGGTCTTTTCACGTTCATTGGAGTCCATAGAGTTGTTCTGCTACTCCATCTGTCGTCGGTTCGGCGCAAGACGTGTCCTGCCCATCGGTGCTTTGCAGATGCCATGTGTTGTACCGGGTATGTTTTTATTATCCGTCCATGTTTCAGTAGCATAGCACAGTGCAGGAAATACTGTGGAGTCAAATAGATGAGCTCGCAGATTCTTGTCCCTGATTTGACTTGTTGTTACCCGAATAGTGTCCATGGCCGCCCAAGCTGCTTTTCTCCTCCGTCCAATTTCTCCCTTCATCTCATTCGTCATATTTACTTCGCGTCCCAGGTATACGTAGCTGTCCACTTTTTTCAAAGTAATTCCATCGAGCTGCACTTCCCCGTCATAACACCATTGATTCGCCATCATCTGTCATCCTTCTTCATGTTCATTTCTAGCCCGATGGCCTCGCCAGCTTCGTTCAACTCGTTTAGGAGTTGGTTCATCTCTGGTGTGTTGTCGCTGATAAGGACGATGTCGTCTGCGAATCGCAAATTCGAAAGCTTCTTTCCGTCGATCGTGAGTCCTTTGTCGTACCAATTCAGTCGAGACATGGCATATTGCAGTGCGGACGTGAACAGTTTTGGCGAAATAGTATCACCTTGTCGGACACCTTTTTCGATTGGAATGCGTAATTTCTTATCAAACAACTGAATCGTCGTCGTTTTTTGTTTTTGTCTTGCCTGTATGAGCGCGTTAAGGACGGCATTCGTTTCGACGGAGTCGAAAGCTTTTCTGTAGTCGAAAAAAGTGAAGATTAAAGGCATCGTGTATTCCCTGCACCTCTCGATCAGCTGCATTATGGTGTGGATGTGGTCCATACACCTAGAGCCTTTCCTGAACCCTGCCTGTTCTGTCGGTTGGTATGCATCAAGCGTGCCTTCTAGCCGGTTCAGGATGATCTTCGTGGATACTTTGTACGGGATAGACAACAAAGCAATGCAGCGGTAGTTTTCGATTTCTTCTTTGTCGCCTTTCTTGAAGATCAAAACTGTCCTGGAACATTTCCATTGTTTAGGTATGACACCAGCTTCGAGGTAGGACGTAAAATGGTCCGCCAGGAGTTTGTGCATTGTATATCCTCCGACTCTGAGCAAATCCGCTGTAATGCCATCGGCTCCTGGGGCCTTCCCCTTCTTCAGATATGCGAATTGCGTTTCTCACTTCAGAGACCAGAATTTTTGCTGGCTTTTCCTATGTGGGGGATGGGCGTTTTGGAACATCCGTTGTTGAACGATACAGATTCGTGTAAAACTCCGTTACAATGTGTTCTATATCCGTTCTCGCCATTTTGGGTGTTCCATCTTTGTCCTTCAGACACGTTATTACAGCAGAGTAGTCTGTGAGCTCTCGTCGGCATCGTTTCAAGTGTGAGCTCTCGTCGGCATCGTTTCAGGCTTTTCGTCTGGACAGCTGTCGAAAACAGCTTACTTTTGCGGTGTTCTCTCAGGGATTCTTCCATGGCTATGCGACAGGCTTTATTAATGACAACCTTCTCAAAGTGCGTCGCTGCTGGGTCTCTTCTGACTTCACCTCTGCGACGGAGTAGTTGTTTAGCCTTCTCGTTCAGCCTTTCCTCTCTCTGCTTATGGTTCGTCATAGCTGCTTTAACACACAATGCCAGTCCTTTCGCTAGTTCGTCGTTGTCCGCCGTGGGGTCTTCTATCTTTCTCCAGGGATACATATCCATGGCCTTCTGCAGTTCTTGTTCATCATACTCAGGAGAGCGCACGGGTGGGCCACGATGTCTGTCTCTTTTGAATATGCGATCATTCAGTCTTATCTTCGCTCGGAGCAATCTGTGGTCGGATCCGCTGTCAAAGGAGGGTAGTACCGTGGTGTCCATTAGGCTCCATCTTCGGTTCGTGAGGACGTGATCCAGTTCCGAGTGAGTTTGTCCATTCGGGCTTTCCCAAGTCCAACGTCTGTGTTGGGGCTTCTCGAAGATTGAGTTTCCATGGAACAGGTTACACGAAGACATCAAGTCAAGCAAGCGGAGGCCATTATCATTCCTAGCTTCNTTTGTCCATTCGGACTTTCCCAAGTCCAACGTCTGTGTTAGGGCTTCTCGAAGATTGAGTTTCTATGAAACAGGTTATACGAAGACATCAAATCAAGCAAGCGGAGGCCATTATCATTCCCAGCTTCATTTCCGTGTCGGCCTAATCTCCAGTTTCCGTCGCTTCCATTTCCCACAATTGCATTGAAGTCTCCACATATATACTTGTAATAGGACTTTTCTTTCTTAACTGTTGTTTCGAGCTCAGTGTAGAAGTTGCATTTGTCCTCTTCACTGGCAACAGAGTTCGGAGCGTAGCAGTTTACAATGGTGATGGTGGCATTTTTCGTTGTTCGTAATCGTAGCACTGCGATTTGCGGGCTTAGGATTTCGTGCGAGTTAATGCTGGGCTGAACTCTTGAGTGTATCATAAAACCGGATGTGGCTGATCAGCAAATGTACGAGCAAATGTCCAAGTGTCCAAATCGTTTATGCGGGTTTCCAGTGGCGCCCCGTCCTGGTCCTCTTCCGTCCTCGGTAGCGGCATCTTCGGGCGCGATCGTACACGAAACTTGGAGATGGAAACGTTTCGCGCAGAGTTCCGTGGGATAGAGGAAATTTCTTGTCACCTGACTGTATGTGGGTAAACCCTAAGGAAGCATGTGAATTCAGCACCACCTTGTCCCTGGGCGTTCTCAAACCAGCCAAGAAAAATGACTGCAGAAACTCGACTGTAGAATTCAAGCCCTCCAACTAAACATTCATTTTTACGAGACTGTATTCCTTTTTGAGAATGCGGACGCATTCTCAGAAAGGAATACAGTATCCACACTCAGTAGGAGTACAGTATCCACAATCTGTTCGGAAATTTGAAACGCGCCTCAGCGGAACCAGAAAGATTACGAAATAAAGCCTAGTTGTGCTGTTTGTTCTCATATGAAGAAAACTCCTCATAAAACTAGTCAAGTTCAATAGAATGGCCAAATAAAAAGTGGGTTGACCTCCCAGGGGTCTACTTTTATTCGCTTTATAATTTCATCACAGTAGCTATAGTGTACGTGGTCTAGGCCGGAAACTTTTTGATACCCCTGTATGTAACCGCTTGCATGCAGTCGCTCGCTCGCACTGATTGAGTAGCAGGCCCCTCACAATTAGCTCGCAGGAGACAAGTAAGATCCACTGACATCTTTAGCGTACGGAACTACAAGCACTGGCCCTTCTAAGTTGTTAATTAAACCCTCTTTTGTCGTGTCTGGTTAGGGTGCTACCAGCGACGCACGGACCAGGCGCGACACATTTGATGCTCGTGCAAACAGTTCGCATTACTCTAAGTAACAACCTCCTCATCGGAGCTCTATTCTCCTTCCAAATAAAAATACGAAACTGAGATCTCGTGTGCACTACTGGTGACATTACGATCTCCAGTACAGTAGCGAGTCCTCTTGAACGCATTGAAGTCAGTCACTTTTAGCTGGAGCTGATTTATCATACAGAACAAGACCCATGTCGAAACAGTGAAGCGGTGGTGATCTAGAATGGCCGAAACTGCCAAATGAAGTTGATTGCGAAGGGTTCTAAATTGAAGGCAGTGTGTAAGCTTGTCAAATTACCACATCATCTGAACATATTAGGGCTGCTGAGCACATAGATGTACTTTAAATTCCGAAAAGACGTCGAAAACTCTGAAAAATACGAGACTCTTTGGTCGAGAATTTCAAAATTCTCGGCCAGTTGTACAAGACGCTTCATTCCGCAATGGAAGCTTACTGAGGGTACGGCATGGTTTTCCAACACGGAAATCAAAAATTCTGTCTATAATAGCCGCTGCTGACATGTTCATTTTGGTAAACACTTTCAATTTCTCGCCTCTTCCTCCTTGTTTCTGTCAGGGAAACTCGTCCATGTCAAAATCACATTTTGCCTTAGAAGTAGGGATTTTGACCGTTTTTTCGAACTTCGAGCACATTATTGGAATCAGCGCGTTGGGAAGAATTGGATTCCGTTCACATCTCGATACCCAAAACGAGCCGACACACTGCTTTTAAGGTGACAGGTATCCCACGCAATGCACTTAATATTCCATTGGATATTAGTCAATCTACTAGAGCAGTTCAATTTTAGAAGAAATTCCATTACTGGAAGCCCCACAGCGCTTGAATGTGATCAGTCCGAAATCACAGATTTTGCCCTTCTTGGGTAGAAAAATTTTTCTTACAAAAATCAGCGAGCGCGATGTTGATTTGGGGCTTTTATTAAAACATCATTTCAGATTATGCAGAGCTAGAAAGGTTATGGCTATACGAAGACGAAAGAAAGTTTCTACACTACTTTGCTATCTTCCCCACCGATCGTTATAAAGTGGGAACATTCTCTATATTTTCTGCATCTGTTACTGCTATCGTAATGAGTGAGTGACGGTTTGAACTTAAATTCAGAGAGAGAGAGAGAGAGAGAGCGAAAACGAATCAGAAGGAGTAAGCTCAAGAGCTGCACGCATATATTCTTGAGTGCTGAGATTCAGCGAAATCTCGAGATATTGAGCGTGTTTAACGTCACGCAGAAGATTTTGATAGCCATATTTTTTAAAAGGGGAATTCATACTAGATGTGTGCTTGCATCAGTCGCGCGACTGACGCACGCTATGAAACTGTTGCGAGGAAAGCTTGTAGACGAATTTATGTGATCAGCTGTGATTGCAGTAAAGACGTTGTACGTCACTGCTATTAATACAAAGAAAAATTTCTGCACAGCCTGAGATTCTCTGTTCTCTAAGTAGTATATGGCTGGTCTAAATAAGCTTACCGCCTTCATAGAAGGGTTTGCGGTTTTGTAGTCAATAGTTTTGTGTTTATTTATTTATTTATTTATTTATTTATTTATTTATTTATTTATTTATTTATTTATTTATTTATTTATTTATTTATTCAATGCAGTCTAGGTGCGCTCATGTTAAGACAAAACATATGAATTAGAACTAAACAATCGCAGAATTATCAAGAATAAAACAAGCCAAATAGTCAAGACCACAAAGAAGTTTACGCAAAAAGAGAAAACTCAAACATCCCAATGAAACTTGTGAAACATAGGAGACATGTATGTAAACTTGAAACTAAAAAAAAACAAAAACTTGTATGCGAGGTATTCCTGAAACGCAGTTTCAGGAATACCTCGCATACAAGTCATGAAATAGTTGGATTGGTTAGTCGCACCTTGCCCTGCTCGTACGAAACTCGAAGATGCAGCTCAACCGCCGCGAATGCCCCGCGACGTCGTAAAAGCGTGCGTCCGAGCTGCGGGTGCGATGCGACCGGTCCTATTTTTCATCATATAGAGGCACGCCCGTCAATCGCACGCATCTGGAGTTGCGTGACGGGAGGTACGCTGCTGAACTGTGATTGGTCGATTCATATGCGCATCGTGGCTGCAACTTTTGAGGGTACGAACAGCGCAGGGAAGGAATGGACAAGTTTTCTCAGCTTGATTGGGACAGAAGCATGCTATCGGAACTGTAAGACTGCACTCATACTCGACCGACGGAGAGGGCGGCTGGTAAAGAAAAGATGCATATCGACAGGCGGAACAGACGGTGCGGTCGGAATTATCTCCGCTTGGGTGTTCATACTTCGGTCGCATTTACAGCGGAATAATCCACTAACAAAACATTCCACTGGAGTAAACAGGGAAGCTGCTGTAATGGGCAAGACGCTTATTGACCGGCTTATCATGAATCTGAGTTAAAAACAGTTGAGTGTTCATTCGCAGCTGGCAGCATCAGGCACAGTGGTGAGTTTATTCCGACCGCACTTGCTCTAAGTAAGGCAGGCGGTGAAAAAATCTTATGGGCCCTATGGATTTTTTTCGACGCCCATAGTATAGAGCTCGTAGCTTCGTAACAATCGTCTGGATCTCTCAAATTTTGGACCTGCGTTACGGAAACACTTTACCGAGAACAAGATGACGCAGTAGCACTCAAAACCCTTCAATTTCGCCGCAAAACTCGAAAAATCGTATACGAAAAAATACGCTCGCTCTTTTAGGAGATGTTGAAAGTTTGGCGAAAAACGTTTGGCAACACATTCATAAAAACGTCGAAGCTTCAGCGCGCATTTTCAAATTAACACCCTAATAAATTCACACTCTGTTGGATGAGGAGCTAAATGCAGACCAATGCTGGCCTTGGGCCTACCCTGCGACTTAGTGCTACATTAGTGTATTTGGTTCACACGGCTGCCGCATAAGAGTGAACATGGAATTACTCGTAAGCACCCACGAGAAAATTCCAGGTGTAAAGGTTGGTCTGCACCAGGTTTCTCGGAGCAAAGAATTGACCGAAGGATCGCAGCTGGCGAACTGCGCAGAATAATTGACGTGTCGAAGTCTCACTTACTTGATTGAAGAGAGAACTAGTCGAGATTATGCACTATTTCTGCATTTCGCCATGAAACATGCGAAGTTGCTTGCAAGCTCGTTCAATTGACGGCGGTGGAAACTTTGGACAGTTTCAAAATTCATCCGATGCCTGCGTGGCGTATTGAGCGGTTGGTTCTCACCTGGATCCATACCTCAAACACTAACCCACCGCTATTCTACTGCTAGTAACTCATTCTTCTATTTTGGCGTTTCTTGATTACCTGATTCTTCTACTCGTCTCTTTCCGAGTGATTACTTCGTAAATCGTTCAAGTGATCGCTGTATTCTTCGACTAAGCGGTATTTCCTTGTGGCAGGGAAGTTGTGAGCGTTGGATTGCCACCTATATCGGTGCATTCTTTTCTTACCTATAATGAATGAGTTCCATACCCCCTTGCTGTTCCTCATGTTCAGGATCACCGTGTGAAAAGGTCTCGTGTCTGTTTGCCCAATGCGTCCTGTGGATCACTCGATAAGGCAATCGATCTCCTCGCCAAAGATGACCAACTGCCGGATTATTTGAAGACCATTCTAGGCATATGGAGAAGATGACCAACGTCGAATTTTTACTCAAGAGAAGCAAGGAACTCAAGGAGCGTCTTGAAGCTGAGTTGACTGAGAAAAATAAACTAAGGACAGAAATTGAGGTACTTAAATCTGCACTAGCTAGAAGTATGATTTCATCGCCATCTCCGCCTAGAAGTAGTCCTATTTAGGAATCTGGATTAGGAAATAGTGCTGCTAAAGCAGCTCCTCCTTGTTGTGAAGAAAAAGAGGGATCTAGATCGGTTGTTGCGTCGGGTGCTGCGGAATCCCGTGATCCCAGTCCAGCCGTTAGGGTCAATTATGATTTTGACTGCATCATCAAGTTGTTCACTTTTCTCGATATTGAATGTGCTCCTGTCGCATTTTTTAGAATGGGGAAACCGAGTCCCCCGCCTTCTAAAAATTGCCCTGCCCAATTCGTATTTTAGGAATGATCTCAAAAGGGCTCCAAGGCTAAAGTCCTTCCCTGTTTCGGGAGTTTTCATGCGTCCGCTCTCCCGAAGGAGGAAAGGGACCGTCTTAGGGCTCTTAGCCTGTCGAAGAATAATAATACTGGTAATAATTTTGCATCTACTCGATATTACTTTACCCAAATGTTTGTTCAAATGCCCATCCTGCAGTTCCATCGACTGTTGTTTGTGATCCTGCCTGCACTTCGATAGTTGGTGACCACCCTACTGTGCAGGAAAACTGATAAGTTATCCTCGGAGTCATGGTGATGGCATTCTTTGCTTGTCCACTAACATCAGATCTCTGGGTAAGAATGCACAGGCTTGGCGGCTTACTCACTGCGTTTGGTTATTGCATCGTCGCAATATGTGAGACAGTCCAGTGTTGAACTCACCACCTTATTGGGGGATCTGTGTACTTCCTATGATGTTTTGCGGTGTGATAGGCCAGAAAAAAAGGGAGAAGGTGTCGCTCTTTTGATGAAAAAGACTTTCACCTACCGTGAATCTGTTATGGATGGGTATGAAATTATTGCGTCTGACCTTCACACGCTAGCAGGTAATATCCGATACATTCCGGTATACAGGTCCCCCTGTTCTACGTCAGCAGCAAGAGATTAACTCCTTAAGTGCCTATGTGATCTTACGTCTATTGAACATCTCGTATTCTTTCTGGGGACCTCAGTTTTCCTGTTCTTGTTTAGAAAGTTTTTGTCCCTTCTTCTGAACCTTCTAAAAATTTATGGATTTTGTGAGGAACCACAGTTTCCACCAGCTTGTTACATTTCCAACTAGGGGCAATCATCTATTGGATCTCCTCCTTTGCAATGACCTGATTTTTGTGGACAAAGTGCTGGTGTTGTCACCACTGAGAAAAAGCGACCATTCTATTGTTGAGTTTAGACACTTAGCTCCTCTATCTTGCAAAAAGTTCTTCTGAGGCGTGACCTCAACAACGCTGATTATGATCGTACTATTTTTTATCTCAGCAGTGTGGACTGGGTTGGATCCTTCAGCACTGTTTCCACCGTGAACGAAATGTATGAAATGTTTTCATTTATTCTTGGTCACTGCATAGAACTGGTTGTTCCTGTGGTCACAGTTGGTGGGGCTAACCGTAGAATTCCACAATATCTCTGTGCCCTGTGCCTTTCTTCGCAAAGCTAGAGCGTATGAAATTGCGACTAAGAATGGGAATTTTCTGGATTGGGAGAAGTATAGGACGATCTCAAAAAGGTTTGGTTCTATGTTGTACAGATACTAGTGCATAGTTTAAAGGAAAGTTGTTGACTCGAAGCATAAGACTTTCCTGTTCAAGCTTATTAGGTGCAAGTTGTGTAGTAAGAGTAGTGTAGATACTCTCACTAGAATGGATAGCTCATTGGCCTTCTCGGAGGAAGATAAAGCAGTGTTGCTTGCTCAGACTTTCAGGCAGGCTTACTCGAAGGAAATCATCGGCACCACTTCGTTATTGATTGACACTTACGATCCTATGCAAGACATGCAAGACTTTTCTGGTTCAAGTATTTTGAAATTGAGGATGCTATACAGAAACAACCCAGTAGTTTTTCTGTAATTCCGGATGTCATACCTTTTGCGTTCATTAAAAAAGTGGAGCCGTTGTTTCGCGTCCCTTGGAGCACATCTTAATCTCAGTTTATCCCGAAGTGAAGTTCCAAACAGATGGAGACACTCTTTTGTAACCACCCTCAGGTATAATAGAAGCCATCCTACAATGAGCCTTCCAACTATAGGCCTGTCAGCATCACTTCTAGCATTCGTAGAACATTTGAGAAGTTACTGAAAAAAGTAATTGTCAAGCATTTAGATAGTGCTAACTTACCTTCTCCTCCTCAGCATGGTTTTAGGAAAGGGAGGTCCATCGTGTCACGAATGCTTGAAACTTTGAATGATTGGACCTTAGCATTGGCTGAAAAAGAAAATGTTGATGTAGTCTACTTTGATTTCTCGAAAGCGTTTGATCGGATTCCTCATAACCTATTATTAAGTAAGCTTGAACATGTGGGGATTCGCAAAAGGATTGTGCACTGGATTGAAAACTTTTTATCGTGCCGAACCTTCCAAGTTCGTATTGATAATTCCTTTCCCAGTACAAAAAGAGCTTACAGTGGCGTATCACAGAGAGGTGTGTTATCACCTATTTCATCCAGCATTTACACGTACGATTTACCACGTTTAGTTTCTGAGTTAGGTGTCTCTTGCAAAGTATTCGCGAATGATATCAATATCTATTGTACCCTTAATTCTGAACGAGTTTCAATCTTGTTCAGCAAGCTACACCGTCTGTTTTTGTTCTAAGTCGTGAGGTCTATCTTTGTCCAAGCATAAGTGCTGCGTAGTCCATCTTGGCAATTCTAACAGTCAAAAAGCGTATGTTATTGACCATTTCCCTCTCACTTGAACATCTGGAGTGCGTGATCTCGGCTTTCTGGTAAATTCTAAGCTATGTCTCAGCTGTCATTGCAGCGAATTGGCTAATAGGGCGGAGCGGCACATCAATCAGCTTTTTAGGGCTTCACTTACCAGAGATCTCCGCCGTGGCTGGCCCCAAGCCCGGATGAGGAGGGTTGGGCGACGGGTCAGCAACCCATTCTCGTAAAAATCCCTACCGCTGCAGAAACGACGAACATATATGATACTGCTGAAAAGGGAAAGTCGTGTTCCAGATTTGAGACGGACTCCCTGACCTTGGATCCGATTTTCTCACCAAGGAATATCACGCGCATCGGGACCTGGAACGTACGCGCGCTCATTCGGCACACCGTCATCCAAGTCTATGCACGGACGGATGACACGGACGATGACGTGAAAAACGATTTCTACGGAAGACTTCAGGACATAATCGATGAGGTGCCACGACGCGATCTCAAAATCGTCCTCGGTGACTTCAACGCTCAGCTAGGTGGCGACAGGCATGGAATCGAAAGGACTGTTGGACCGTTCGCATCGTCAGGGCATATCGGTGACAATGGCGAGCGACTAGTTTTCTTCTGCGACTGCAACAATCTGTGTGTTGGAAACACGTATTTTCAGTATCGGCGCATTCACAAGAAGACGTAGAACTCACCATATGGAGTAGCATCGAACGAGATTGACCACATCTGCATCAGCCGCAAATGGAGGACGTCTCTTCGTGATGCACGCACATACCATGGTGCTGACGTCGGGTCGGACCACTACTTGGTCAATGCAACTCTCAAATTGAAGCTGAAGTACCTAAGATCATCCACCATCGTGAGACCGTTTGCCGTTGAGAAACTGGAAGGATCTCGTCGTCACCAGCCGCTTTACCCTGGAGCTGCGGAATCGATTCGAGTTATTTGGTAGCACAAGCGATATTGAGAAAGACTGGGAAGGAGTAAAAATAACGGTCAGAGATTGCGCTGAGGGCACATCGGACGCAGGCGAGGCACACGCAAGGAACAATGGATCCAGGAAAGAACATGGCAGATGGTCGATGGAAGGAAGCATACGAAATTAAGGAAAATGCAAGCCAAGACAGAGGTGGAGCTGAAAGAGGCAAGCAAAAGATATGCCGAGCTGGACCGCATAATCAAAAAGGCCTGCGGTCGCGACAAGAAGGACTGGCTGATGAGAAAAGGAGTGGAGGCACAAAATGCCGCGGACCGTGGAGATTCAAGAACTCTTTACCGCATTGTCAACGAACTTACATGAGTGCGGAACATGTCGAACATCCCGATAAAGGATAAGACCGGCAAGCTCCTTATGAGTGATGAAGAGCAGAACAATAGATGGGTTGAGCAGTTTCGCAACATCCTTAATCAGCCCGACCTGCCTCAGACGTACAACTTCTACGACGAAAGAGAGGCAATTGGCACAGTCGACGAATTCGATGTCAACACTGGCGATATCAGCGTCGAAGAAACGGAGGCCGTCTTAGAAACAAGAATGCTCCTGGTCTTGACGAAATACCAGCAGAACTACTGAAGGCGGTGGCAGAACGATGGCAGAACAACTTACACAACCTTTTAACGACTGCTGGAGGCAAGCGACGATACCAGAAGAGTGGCGAAAAGGGATAATTGTCAAACTACCCAAGAAAGTTGATGCGTCGGAATGCGGAAACTGGAGAGGCATTACTCTGCTCTCGGTACCTTCTGTATGGTATTGCTGCGACGCCTACGGGGTGCTATCGACGAACGACTGCAAGAAGAACGAGCGGAGTTTAGGAGCAACAGATCGTGCAGCGAGCAAATTTTCTGTCTCCGCAACGTTATCGAGCAGTGCATCGAATACCGTCACGCGCTTTGTGTGAACTTCATTGATTTTAAAAAGGCATTCGACAGCAGAATCCTTATGGTCTATCCTCAGAATGTATGGCATACCTTAAGCTTTCGTAGATGTGTCTAGAAGCCTGTACCACAACTCCTGCTGTTGCGTAAAAACTAATACCGAGCATACCGGCTTTTTCAAAATAACCACAGGAGTGAAGCAGAGATGCATCCTAACACCAGTCCTGTTCAACATCGCACTGGATTTTGTGATGAGGAAGGCTATAAAGTCAGGCGAAGCTGGAATAAGTTGGAACAACCATGGCCGTTTAACAGATCTGGACTATGCGGACGATATCGCTCTCCTGGCCGAATCTGATAGCAGACTTCGAGAAGCTACTTCAAGCTTTAACCGAGAGGCCACAAAGATCGGACTACGCATTAGTGCTGGAAAATCAAAAGTGATGAAGATAGGAATCGAGCACACCCCGATCAACATCAATGTGGGGACCACTCATCGGAGAACGTTACTAAGTTCACCTATCTGGGGAGTATAGCGTCGTATGACGGAGATGCTGACATCGACATTCGCCCACGTATCGCGAAAGCAGCGGCCGTGTTTCGAAGACTACAGCCGCTATGGGCTACACCCCCCATCTCAAATAGCATCAAATTACGCTTGTACCTCTCAATTGTGGTTCCGACGGCCATCTATGCCAGTGAGACGTGGAAGATGTTTGCCAGTGCCGTCAAGAAGATGAATGAGTTCCATCTAGGTTGCTTGAGAAGAATCATGAAAATACGCTACGTTGATGACGTAACCAATGAGGAAGTGTTACAGCGCAGCAGTGCGACCAGCCTGCACGTTATCATCGCAACGTCGACTTAGGCTCGCTGGTCACATTCTACGGATGCCGCAGCAGAGAATCCTCCATGGCGCTATGTCATGGATTCCTCCGAATGGCAAACAACCTAGCGGCCGTCTCAGGAACACATGGCGACGAACGTTCGACAATGACCTTAGACTAATGGATATTTCCAGAGAAGAAGGCAAAGTGTTAGCGCAAGACAGGCAGCGGTGGAGAGAGTTCGTCGCCCGATGTGCCCAACAGCACAGGAGGAACTAAGTCTAAGTAAGTAAGTTACCAGAGATCCGACCGTTTTGATAAAGGCTTACAAAACGTATGTTGGACCTATGCTGGAATATGGGACTGTGGTTTACTCCTCTCATAAAAACAAAGACATAGCCAAACTTGAACGCGTCCAGAATAGTTTCACGCGGAAAGTTTTCCTTAGGGCCCAAGGTTATAATTACAATGCAATACCCAGAGGTGTTATCAGGAATTAAATGCTCAACCTGGGCTCGTTACTTTTAAGGTGGCGCAGCGCGGATATTAAGACTGTCAAGAAAATTATTTTGGGTGAATTCCACTTTAATTGTGAGCAGTTTCTCACTCTCCTACCTTCTATTACCACGGGCAGGAAAATCAAACTCTACTGGCGTAAACCCTAATCCACTCATAGGAAATATTTCTTACACACAGAGCGGGTCTTGAGTACATTAAAATTCTTAAGCTATCCTGATTCTGATGTTAGCTTAATCTAATTTTATAAATATTACAATCATCACCATTATACTTGGATATCTTATAGGTTTTCAACTGTTTAAGCGATTGTTTTACAGTTATTATTCATTGTAGCCTACTCGTATGTGCGTTTTTCATCATCATTCATGTGCGTTGCACGTGCAATGAATGTAAATGTAAAGATTATTTCTTCTGCATTTCGGCATGAAACATGCGATGTTGCTTGCAAGCTCGTTCAATTGGTGGCAGCGGAAACTTTGGACATTTTCAAAAATCGAAAAATCTCCGAAATTCCTTGCTGCTTTGTGTGTGCTTTAGAAGTGTTATGGTCGTTTTAGGGTGTGTTGTTATTGCTGCTTGTTAACGCTTGTGAAATTTACGGCGTCTGTACTCTGCACGGTTGTTGATCATTCGCAGTGTGATTTACGATCCCCTATAAGTCAATGTGGTTGTTCAGTAATCTGATTTGTGACTAAGAACGTCTAGCTAACATTCGGATTCAGATTTGATCAGACTTTCTCATTCCGTGACAAATACTTCCTTCGACAACTTTCAGACAAGCCAAGCGAAAATATCCACATCGAAATAGCGCGACTGGGTAGCTATCAGCTCGAATCTCATGACTCGAAGCAGCTGGATCGGTGCAGTCAATATTTGAGAACCCTTGACCTTTTTCCAAGCTGCTAGTAATGCTAGTAATATTGCCGGCCCTGGTGCTCGTTAATAAATCCCACTACGAATAGAAATAGATGCGCGAGAAAAAAAAGTGTCTTTGCCGTTTCCACAAAATACTGCTTAAAGGCAGCACCCACGGAAATTATCACTTCCGAGGTGAGTCGTTCTCCATGTGGTCGGCTGCCAGACAATCACAATGGTATCTTGGACACAGAAAGAAGCGGCCTATCTGTGGAGATACTGCCGTGGACACATAGCTGAACCAGTTACCTCTCTTGACTTGGCTTGCTACGAGTGGTCTGCCCAATGTATCATGTTGTATATGGAACATGTACAGTGTAGGGTACGGAATGCTCACCATCCACAAGAATTCGTGACGATACGCGCGTATACCCTCAGCGAAAAACTCGTCTGCGTTGAGGACGCATGGGAAACAGCCTTCATTTCTTGCCTTCTAACGTGTTTCACATTGTTTCATCACTGTCTATGAGTTCATCGTCCCCGTAAACCTTGAAATTCAGCGAAATCCCCAACACAAAAATTTCCGTAGGTGCTGCCTTCAAGCAGCATCCCCACGGCTGGTTATGTTCTCCCCCGGCTAAGTCTGTAGCTTTGAGACTGCGCTCAAATAACCTTTAGTCTACTTCCCTTTGTTTATGAATTTTCTGAATAAAAATATTTGTCCTAAAGATTCAGGATTCTACAAACTATGAGCAGCATTTTGATACCAGCCATACATTATCTTAGTACACTTTATGCGTGCTATTATTTTGTTAGATCTGCTAGAGCTCAAACAGTGTGAGCATTATTGTGAGGCACTGTGCATTATAAATTTCAAAGGAGCGTACTCAATAGGTTAGAAATCGGAATTCCAGGAGTGTTCAACAATAATGCGGTTGCCAAACTTCTACTAAACGTGAATTCTACTGAACGTGAATTATTCTTCCTTCACTGTTTTCTAAGGGCTCAGCATTTCATCTTTGAAAAATTCCATCTTACGCCTTCCTTTAGGGTAAGTTGTGTGCTGTACATATCTTGCCATCATCGACTTAGTACATATATACATACACACTTTATGTGTAATCATTGAGAAGGTTGTGCATCAGCGTCCTGAATCTATAATGATAAGATCTTCATTTTTCCTGACATGTCATAGTTGTATCCGTTCTAGTGAATGGAGGTTGGTATTAGCCCTGCTCTTCCTAAAATTCCAAGATGTATGTCTCGAACTTCGTTCATCCAGGGCTGGGATTCATGAAGCGCTAACCATGCAAACCAACGGTGGCTAACGTGAATGGCTTTCCCATAGACTACGTAACCGTGAGGGACGCCGGACGCAAAAATTGGTTTGCTAACCTGGTTTCGCTCGGTTTCGCGTTCATGAATCCGAGCCCAGATATATTACGTGAATTTGATCCTAGTTCTGAATTTTCCGGTAAGTAAAGATTAGCTCAGGATCCGGTACGTTTTATTCAGCAGGATAAACACTGTGCAATGGATGTGTTGGAGTGTTTCGAACACTGCTATCTGACGAAACACTGGTTTGTGAACATACAGAATGCAGCCATCGAAGTATTTCTTTATTCAGTCATTTTCGCGTCATTTCGTTTATGACCCACTATTCGCTCCATGTCAATACGTATTGTACCCAGTCCCCAGCGCGGCTTGTCTTCGGGCAAGCTGGGCTTCGTAAAAGGGGCCAAAAGCAAAAGGGGCTTCATACGGGGTCCGGTGCGGAAACGCTGCAGGCGCAGAATCATGAAGGAGTTATGGAAGGAGCGCTTTCGCTCTTTGAGTACATGGCTGCAGGCGTAGGATCATGAAGGAGCAGTGAAAGAAGGGCGCTTGCTGTTTAGTGCACGATTAAAGCTACAATGCCCTAGATAAGTGAATACTTCACGGATTAACACCAAATTTTGGGTGGAGAAGCGCTTTCCTGCCCACAATAAGTGTTTGAAGAATGCGGCTTCACTTATGCGAACTAAGAAATTGTATGCTCGGTAAAGCGGCCAGCTTATCGAGAACAGGCTAAATCCTGGCTTAGCCTGCCCTGAGCATAATTCTCCAACAGAATGCATAAGTTTCCACCCATTTTTCATGCACATGTACTATTTTTCATGCGCTATCATATGCCCGACAGAATGCTATCTATAATCTCCTAATATTAATGCAGGTCAAGTTTTCCGAGACTCCATCTCATAGCTTTTCAGTTTTCTGCCGCGCTCCAATGCCACCGACGCCTCGCCGAAGCTGGCTGACACGTTTTTGTTGCTGTTTGCTGTCGCTGCTCTGCTCCTTGTTTGTTCTTCGTCTCGGAATCTAAGTCTTAAAAAGTTTTGCGAAACTTTCGACTCAAGCGGATACTTCATGGTCTTTTTTCATTTAGATATCAATCGTGGTCTTAGGAGCGGAGACTTTTCATCGCTTTACGAGTGTTTTTTCTTCATGTAAAAGAACTTTTTTTACTGTAACATTTTCAAGGGACGCCTCGTTCAACAGCAAATCATGGAATTTTATGAGAAGAAGGAGAACGTCTACATGTATCCGTCTATTTCTGGGGTTTCCTTGTGGTCTAGTGACTGTTTTCGTTTTCATTACTCGTTTTTCTGTTTAGCTATGCTTTGCTCATACTAATCCGCGCACAACTAGTGTGATTTTTGACCATGTTCGGAGTTTCTTCGTTTTGTTGTACTGGTAATGCGTCAGACACCGGCCCGATCGGACAATAAACCATGCACATCGATGCTCGTCGGGATTCGATGCGTTGGATTCCGACGAGGATCGGTACGTACTTTTGTACTCCGATCGGATCGGACTCCGACGACTATGAGTACAGCTTCAGTTGGCGTTGTCATGATTTAGGAGTTTTTGAAGACGAAACCTTGTTCGTGAACATTTCGTGGTAACTTCCATTGCGATAAGATTCAAAGGTGCTTTGTAAATTTCTGGATTTTCAAAGGGGCTTCGTTTTCGCTCCGACCCCACGATAAGCTCGTGCTGGGGCCTGATTGTACCCTCCTAAAATCCCTTTTCCGCGAAGGAATTAACAAATGGAACGACAATCTATTAGGGTGTAAAACTATGGATGCGTGTATGAGTCAAAAGAGTCAAAAGTTCCCATGTTCTTTCTTCTTCAAACCTGGGCATTTTATAATTATCTTGATGCTATTGCTATGCCGACCAGGTTTGTTAGGTGGAATGATTTATTCTTTTGCCCGACGTTTCGACTCAATCGTCGTCTTCGGGGGCCTGAAAGTGGTTCACAGATGTGATCTGTGTTCTAAACCGCCAAACGTCTCTTCCAGCTCTGCCAGTTCTCAACCTCAACCTAGAGTCGAAACGTCGGGCAAAAGAATAAATCATTCCACCTAACAAACCTGGTCGGCATAGCAATAGCATCAAGAGTCAAAAGTGTTTGCGCCATCTTCGCCATCTGTCTGAGGATTTTTTCTGCACTCATCAGAAGATGAGCGACCATGGCCCTTATCCGGTATACTTTATCAAGTCAACAGGCTGTAGCGGATGTGTCATATCCACGATATCCACTGGTCTCACTACAGGTTAGCTTTATCCGGTCGATTCCCAGGTTTCCCAGGATTTCCGTTCATTCGTATAGATTTCTGCCTCTAACAAGCTCCGAGNGATGTGATCTGTGTTCTAAACCGCCAAACGTCTCTTCCAGCTCTGCCAGTTCTCAACCTCAACCTAGAGTCGAAACGTCGGGCAAAAGAATAAATCATTCCACCTAACAAACCTGGTCGGCATAGCAATAGCATCAAGAGTCAAAAGTGTTTGCGCCATCTTCGCCATCTGTCTGAGGATTTTTTCTGCACTCATCAGAAGATGAGCGACCATGGCCCTTATCCGGTATACTTTATCAAGTCAACAGGCTGTAGCGGATGTGTCATATCCACGATATCCACTGGTCTCACTACAGGTTAGCTTTATCCGGTCGATTCCCAGGTTTCCCAGGATTTCCGTTCATTCGTATAGATTTCTGCCTCTAACAAGCTCCGAGCACTTTTTTTGCTTAGCCTATGTGCAAGTCTGTCTTTCAAATAGTATCCTCCTATTTTGTTTGCAATCTCCAGTAATTTGAAAATGTTTTCTGTTCTTTCTCCATGATCACTCACATGTCCTTCCGCGTGATGAGCATCTCACAAAAAACTTGGATCAGAAGAACTAATATTTCACGGCGGTCACCAATCGTCGCTTGAACTATGCCCAAGGCTTATCAGAGAGCAGTTGTTGTGCAACATTTTCGGTCTTCAATTTTGCGCTTCCCGTTTCATCACTCCATTTCGGAATTTCCGCTTCCTCTTGTAGTTTCAATATCATATCTCATTCGTTTAACACATTCGCGGCAATGTGCTCAACCGGTTGACACGCGCGGTGCGACATGTGGGACCGCGTGTTCAACCGAGTGAGCACGCCATTTTCAGAGTTATGTTTTTTTGAACCAATCATAATTATCAAACTCCTATATAATGGTATACTAACAAATGCTCAAGGGTTCTATACGAGCGGTGGGCAAAGTAGACATCCTCTCGTACTTCTTTAAGGCGTAGTTGGAACTGAAAACTAAAAGAACAATGCGTATGAATCTTAACTTACTCACTTACTACTTCTTATGCAGGTACAATCCTTGAATTTGTTCCATATTTGCGTGTGGCTTATCTTATTTAGATTCGTGCAATTTCGAAGTACTATGCAGCGGAGGGAAATTCCTCCCGTGTCGGACCATTGTGCTCAAGCGGTTGAGCACGGGTCCTACTTGTGCAAAGGCGCGTGTGTTCCACGTGATACACCATGCCAAAAGCGTAAAGTCGTGACTGCGTCATTTTCGCATGATTTTCAGCTTGATCAAAAAAAGCCGTTGGCTGACCTGATTTCGGAAATAGTCAACAACATTTCTCACCACAGGTACCACAACTCGACGACTACAACGGTGGTACGTGTTTCATAAACGTTAAGTTTTAAGTTACCAGCCTGATCGTCCGGCTAACGCCGGACTCTCAGGCTTCTTTTAAGCTCGCTTTGCTCGCCCTGCATTCGTGTATATATTCTCCTCTACTGCGCGTCGGCGCACCACCCTAATAGTTGTGGATCCGTCCAGCGGCGTTTCCCTACTTCTAGACTCCAGCGCATCGTTTTCATAGTAGTAGCCATCCTATCATTTCTTCAATTCCAGTGCTGGATCCGCTCGCCTCGCGTTAATGTATGTGTTTCCGTCTACTAAGCGCCGCCGCACCACTCTCGTAGGAGCGACATCTTCCCATTACTGAGCGCCGGCGTAGCACTGGGCGTGCAGCCCCGACGCCGACAACGACGTAGCGAGTGTGGGGAGGGTGATCCGAATTCTTTTAGGAGTGACGTCGGCGGCGCCGGCGTCAAACTGTTCCTAATCGTTTTCAGGAGTCGAATGCGAAATGCACAGTGTTCTTGCAATGGAGAAGAATTGCGCCGCACAACGCGCTGCAACATCGCGACGGTTGGTGCGGCGGGAACTCACGACGTCGTCGTCAGTGTCGGGAGCTCTGCGCCAGTCTCCCGAATCCATGTCGTGGAGCACCCATTATCCGTGCCATTCTCCGTCGGCTTTGCTTCCACTTTTGTTATAAAGGCATACTACACGTCCCGACCCTTTTATAAGGTCCCGCCTTCATGGGCCTATCTCATTCATTCCAACTGTGGTAAACACAACAGTCGGTCCTTAACATGTCTGAACATGACAAAATTGACCCGAAACACCTTTAAATCAAAGTTAAAAATCAAAATTTACCACATTTTCGTACATAACTCGACGCGCTGAACATGATGGTGTAGTTATTTCCCGTTTTTGATGGCTGGTTCTCGTGCAAAGACACACACACATGAACTGCCAATTAAGAAGAAGTAAGATTGCAAGCTACTCTGTATTAGTGGCATTACTGATAGCAAGTGATGCGGTAGTGTTGTCTATGAAGTGATTGATGGGAACAAGGCCACAAGAATTCAATCCATTGCCTATCGCATGCTAATCGGAGTGAGAGTCACCGATCGGATACAGAAGGAGGTTGTTCCTGTGGTCTCCCACAGGAGGCAGCTTGCTCAATAGGACTCTCAACATGCAGAAACCCTATGTTCCACATCATCTCTTGTTGTTAGTGCTCTATTGATTTTTGCTGATAAAAATTCTTGGCTCGTGCCAAAACTAATAGGTTGAGTCGAATGTTCTCGGACAATCCTAATCAACAATCTCTGCTTTCTCTGAGATACCTAATAAGATCCTTATTAGCTCGAGTATCTTCACAGCAATCGTGTCTGTCAGTCTTCACTTGTCATTTTTCGCACTGTATCGGTTACAGGGAAAATGTTCACAGCTGCTAGAGTCATTTGAAGGACCTTCCGTGCAGAGTTGAAAGTGACTGCCCATGGCGGGTCTGTATTCATGAAAGAAATGTGGTGGCAAAAAGGGGTGAATCTTGTTGCATCGGAAATTGACTTTACATGTCAATGTGTGATGAAAAATTTTCGAGCAAGGGTAGCATTAGAAGGAATCTGGAAGCTCAAGTTGGCAGTGCGGCAAGTACAGGGTGCGTCACAATTATTGACGCACCTAAAATGAGTCGTAAAAAATCAAGGATGCGAAAACATTCTAAGTAGGTATATGCAGAATAAAGCCCATGTCTTGGCGATCAGAATAAATGCACTCTTGTTCGCAGCAGTCTCATTCCTTGTTTAGGCAGTCACAGAGACGACGACGGAGCGCATAGCCTCTGCGCCGCAACTAACTCGGGTCGACTTTGTTGCGAATTCTTGAATAGATTAGCCTTTCGTAGCTTAGCGTTTCTGTGGATGATAGCGCAGGTCTTGCTCTCTAAGATACCCATATGGGGTCATCAGCAGACTGGAATTCGGTTCACAAGGAAGCCTATTCTTTGTCAAATCAAAGTCCCTCAAGGAGAATTTTGAAACTGGGCCTGTACCACTTTTGTCTTTTGCACAATAGCCAAGCCCTGCCAATGTACCTATGGATTCATCTTCTGCTGAGAACTAAGTTGAGCAGGGAAACTTGCTCTTCGAAGATTGCTTGGATGAGAAACAAGGAAAAGAAAAAAATTTCTATAGTCAAACATAGATACATTTCCTTGGCGAGAACGCGACAGGGTTTGCGAACAAGGACTTGCCTTCGTGTGATGCTTGGAGGGCGAGACTTGCCCTGTATCCCACAGGAGTATCGTATTCCTAGAATTAAACCTCTTCATAAAATGGAACGAGAATGAACGAATTTCAGTTGCGGCGCATCGACCATATTTTTCCATGGCATCTTTGTGGCTGCTTTTACAAGAGAAAAGCGCGCTCCGAACAAGAGTGGATTTCTTGTATTCGCTAGGACATGTCCTTTGTTTGGGATATGCACATGTAGGGTTTTTACAAAAATTGACTCTTTTACAGTAGGATTTGCAGTGCGTCAATAATTCTGACGCACCCTGTAGAAAATCTAAAGGAGGATTTCATATTCGAGCTCAGTTAATGATTAGTGTTGCCCTTTCGTTGATTTTCTGAGGGCTTTTTGAGTTAAGGTCTTTGCACGAACCTCAACTGGCTGCGCCACCCCACTTCCTAGCATTCCAAAGGGGCGCTAGTTTCTCATGTCGCGTTGTCATGGAACGCCCCTTCTGCCCTCAGAAAGAACACTCTTGAGGAGCATCTAAAGTAGACCGCTATTCGAAGATTTCGTCACTGGAAAATGCTCCACTACAACCTACTTTTTTCAGGAATATGTTTCGAATTAAACTGCCTTGAAGCAAAACTCTTCCGGAGCACAATGTAGGGGGGTTTGCTTTGAGGCAGGTCACTTAACTATAAGATATTTCGAATCTTCTCCTATTTGGCAGAAAAAAGGCCGAATAGAGCGTCGGTTTTGGTGGAGTGATGAATGAGCAGGAGGTTGCACAATAACCTATGGCCTTCCTGTGCGGCAGGATCTTACACTCTTGCACATAAATAATATTGCATATTTGCAGAGCAACCTGACGAGAGTGACTAGTGTAATTGCTTGGAATAGAAATCGTCTCCACAGTAATCCAGTAACATTAACACTGACTCGCCCTTTTCCGTGGGTTTTCTTTCTTTTCTTTTTTTTCTATCTTTATCCTTTCATTATAGCCTTGAGTTACTGCTGAAAATGTTCCCTTGGCAGCAGAAATTTGTTCATAAGCTAGTTATAGTAGTGGTCACCCTGACTCAATGTTGTTCCCTTGGCTCGTAAACGAATATCCACTGGTAATGTAGAGGACGTTCTCATTCTTGAAGCTGTGACATCATGCTTCGATAAGTTCTCTTGCGAAGATAATATGCCTCGATATACACCCTGTTCGAAAACCCTATTGAGTTGCATTTGGAGGCTTTGCAAGCGCAACCAAAAGGTGACCTCCGGAAAATCACACGCCAATTGGCGTGGCAATTGGTGATCTTATAATTATGAAACACACTGTACTGTACTGTGATAGGTACAACTAATGTTTAAAACTCAGCCTTTGATATGGAAACCCATGGCTAGGAATTGTAATTGAAGACCAAAATCTTTTTCACGCAGGGCGATGCATCACCTCATCCTCAGAACTTCAGATATACACTAGTCTTCTGAGGATACCTGGCTCGAAAGTCATGTACTATCCATAGGAAATTCTTGATCAAGCTCTGTAAAACTACCACCTTATTATGTATCCAAAAACAACCTTCTCGGTGAAAACTTCACTAAATGTGATCCCATGGGAGCCGAGATATTAGAGGTTCTCCAGTCAAAACAGACCTCTTTTTATAGCAGCGGGATCGATGAGCTGTGTCATAGATAGAGCAGTGTAGTTAGTTCAGTGGTCGATACTGCATTGTTTCAAAGTTATTATATTTCAAAACAAAAGTTGCCAATGGGGACAGAACTTATGAATCAACCCAATATTATTACCATGACCATAGAACAGATGGGTGGCGGTCAGTGGCGGACGCAGAG
>JARK01001455.1:475841-499892 GCA_000688135.1 Ancylostoma ceylanicum | reverse complement strand
AGTGGAGTTGCTCTACTGCGGCGTTGAACCCAAAGGCGCTTGGACGAAGTTGCTGCGCCGTTGCCTCTGCTGAGGAGCATCACCCGTGGAGTGGAGTTGCTGTAGTGCGGCGTTGAACCCAACGGCGCTTGGACGAAGTTGCTGCGCCGTTGCCTCTGCTGAGGAGCATCACCCGCGGAGTGGAGTTGCTGTAGTGCGGCGTTGAACCCAACGGCGCTTGGACGAAGTTGCTGCGCCGTTGCCTCTGCTGAAGAGCACCACCCGTGGAGTGGAGTTGCTCTACTGCGGCGTTCAACCCAAAGGCGATTTGATGAAGTTGCTGCGCCGTTGCCTCTGCTGAAGAGCACCACCCGTGGAGTGGAGTTGCTGTAGTGCGGCGTTGAACCCAAAGGCGCTTGGACGAAGTTGCTGCGCCGTTGCCTCTGCTGAGGAGCATCACCCGCGGAGTGGAGTTGCTGTAGTGCGGCGTTGAACCCAACGGCGCTTGGACGAAGTTGCTGCGCCGTTGCCTCTGCTGAAGAGCACCACCCGTGGAGTGGAGTTGCTCTACTGCGGTGTTGAACCCAAAGGCGATTGGATGAAGTTGCTGCGCCGTTGCCTCTGCTGAAGAACACAACCCGCGGAGTGGAGTTGCAGTTTTGCGGCGTTGAGGAAATCCAAAATTTGGAAATTTTAAAATTAGTTCAAAATTTATGCATGTTAAAATTCCAAAATGTAAGAAAGTTGATGGAGTAAAAGTAGGTTAGTAAAAAAATAGTTCACTTCATCAACGAGTTTTCCGGATTTTGCCAACCCTCACTCTAACCCCATACTTTTCTCACTTCTCACAGAAGGCTATTTGATTCTATGCGCTGAAAGGCCACTCTGAAAAATGATAGAAAACACGTCGTTTATGGATATTGTAGCTACCTAGGAAGGTGAACAGTTGTAGCTGATTTCACCATCTGATGCTTAACGATTCATCGTTCAGATAGAACATTGGCATATTCGAAGAAAGTTTAAATTCTGCGGAATTTATGTCAAGCCATCTTTGTCACAATGTCGCTGGACTTTCTGCAACTCTCATGCATTAAAGAAAATGATATCTGGAGTACATTGCATACACTAATCATAAGAAGCAATTCGAAATCCACTGCGATAAGACAGAACCATCAGTAGAAAGGGATAGAATAAATGAACCATCACTGCTCCCCATTAACAGCAATGGTTTCGAAAATTCACTATGCTGCTCGGAGTAAGAAGTCACATGAGTCGTGTGAACATAAGTATACATTTGTACGGCGTTTATTTTTGTGCACTGCCTCTTTGTTACCATAGCGAAGCTCTGCAATAAAAGCTACCGTCACTAATTACGAGACACCCAGCAACGGACAAAAAGGTGTGTATTGATGAGATTTATTCAATTTGAATTGTATAGTGTCACAAAAGGCGCACTTGGAATGAGGACACCTCAGGTCATTCCGAAAGCGGTGACAACAGGAAAAAGAAAACAACAAATTTTGTATGCGAAACGCGGAAAAGAAACCATTAGAAATTCGGTAAAAGAATAGAATCTTAATTATCATGGAGAACCGCGGTGATACAACAAATCTCTTAAAATGACACCAGAAGAAAATTTTAGAATTTGCGCACAACTACTACAGTTGTAAGTTTTATTTTTCGTTGTTGTTTCAAATGTGGCAATTCCGAGAATGTAAAAATGAAAATGAATGGAAAGTAATCTTGTGAAAACGTACAGGGGACAGTGAACAAGGAGACCATTGCATACTGTGAAGTGGGAAAATCTCAAACAAATGCACAAACATAGTGTGAATCATGATAGCGATATAAATCTCTCTATTCGTTAAAATTTTACTGGGGAATTGTCGTTGTATAAAAACTACCCAAATTGAAAGTGTAATCAATCACAATTATGCAAACATGCAAACGCTGACTGACAACGGAGATATTCTCATCTAAACTACAACTACACCTTAGTATAAGATCGAAAAGTAGGGTAAGTCGGTTAACTAAAAGGAATGATATGTGGATTTGATCCAAATTCACAACATAATTATCACAATGAATGAATAGCATCACAACCACATGAATAGCTCATAAAACAGAAGAAATGCAAAGACAAAAACATAGCCACCGTTAGACCTGTCCAGTTGACCAAGAACGTAAATTATAAGCAGCATCTATACAGGAATCGAGAAAGAATAGATTATTACAGTCACTAGATAATTCATTCACTCTCGGAACCGTCACTTATAAATCCGACCGTCTCTTCCGTGCTAAGAGGCTTGAAACCCTGAAATTCAAGATTAGCTCCTTATTAAAGTGCAAAAAAGAATTAGGTATCAATCTCATTATTCATAAAATAACCCGAGGGCTACCACAGCACTCGCGAACATAACCATTTTCGAAGTTCTGTGCAGCATCCATTCATCCTTGTACGCTTACCATCACAGCATAGAAGTTATCGTCACTGGTGCTGACGGGGACCGGTAGGGGCCATGTGGCTGTGAGCCACAGGGGCCATGTGGTTGTGACCCATGTGGCCCATGTGGTGGTGACCACCCTCATGACCGCCGACATGGGGCTGACTTCCGTCATCGCGCTGGGTCTGCAGAATTTTATAAGTGAGTTCATTACGAGTATAAGATTAACGTTAGATGTGAACTGCCGAAATGTCGCAATAAGGGAGAAAGGAAGCGATTAGCAGTGTTACCATCACTTGAGCAGACAAGGAAACACACAACTTGAGCACCCTTACAAGGGAACAGATACCCGAAAATAAAAGAAAAGGACTGCCACGAATATCGACAGATATTAACAGACGTCATATGCGTACGATGATGTGAAACCATCGCACTTACAGACACTTGGAAATACATAGTCATAGAAAGCAAGCTCGTTAGGATCCATTAGATCTAGATGGAAAGAGAAATTCGTAACAGTGATCTGCTAACGCTAACGATTGGAGGTAATCTTCATATAAGAGACGTCAATCACGATTGCTATTCGCGGACTGGTGCCCAACGGCCTGCACAACGTGGCGCTAAGCACTGTGGTTGCCGGGTGTTGCCTCCCAGACGCCGCGCAAGAGGGGCGGCACGCCAGGCCGCGGTAGTAGCAACCGTGGTTGACGTTATCTGTAGCAAGCATGTGTACAGCGATTAAGTACCTTACTCAATCATTCATTCTTATGACGATCGCTAAGGTGTGTGTCGTCGTGAGGGAAAAAGTGGCGTAGCCCAGCGACTTTGAATAGAGCATTCGGGCCGCCCGACACGCCCACCTGTTTCAGCTCGAACGGCGCCAATCCCGAAATACATGATCTATTAGTGCTTGGCGCCGTACGAGTTGAGACAGGTGGACGTGGCAGGCACCCCGAATGTGGCAACCAGGGTCGCCTGGTCACACCCCTTCTTCCCTCATGATAATACACACCCCGATCGCTTCAGTTCATAGCTGTGCAACTCCAGAGACTTGTCCTTTGCGCTTCCCACGTGATGATGTCTTTGTCAACGACAAGGTGAACCGGAAAGCAAGGCAAGCGTTGGTCGAGATGAGAAATCCAGCAACCACGCTGCCTGCACTTGACGCTTCAGTCCCCCATGAAGAACCCAACTATGGTTTTTTTTTTTGAAGAATTTTTCATTGCCAGTCAAGGGGCATCTCGCTTTACACAACGACCTGGACATAGAGCCCGTCAGATTTCTTCTTCTCCTCCTTAGCGTTTGTCCTGCACCGTCGCAGGGTCCGCTGTATGGGTTCTACTCCGCCAGAAAAGCGCGATCTTGGGCGTCTTCATCCGTGACATGCAGATCTTCTGGATCTCTCTTAATTACGTCCTTCCATCGTTTTTTCGGAGCTCCTCTTGGCCGCTTACCGGCGATTTCCAAGCGTTCGGTACTTTGTCAAACGAGTTAGCCCACAACACCATCGAAGCATGCGCATCTCTGCCACAGTCAGTTTCCTTTCCAAAGCTTTAATTAATGGCCATCATTCACTTCCATAAATGAGTGCAGGTCTTACTACCGTGCGATAAACCTTGCCCTTAAAGGCAGCACTCGCGGAAATCCTTGCGTTGGAAATTTTCCCGAATTTGGGGGTTTTCGGGGATGGCAAACTCATAAGCAGGGATAAAACTGCGTGAAAAAAGCGAGAAATGCAAGAAATGAAGGCGCTCTATACCATGTGTCAAAGGCGCGGACTAGTGCTCCGCCGTGGGGTGTACATGCGTCCCGCCACGAAACCCTGTGAATGGTACGCATTGCACGCGTCCGCTGCGCCAGACCACCCACGGCGATGGCGTTAACTGGAGCGTTGGGCCGTTGAAAGGCCGGCGTGGACGCGACAGCGATTCTTGTTTCTCTGCAGGTAGGTCATCATTCATTGTGTTCTTCTCACATTTGTGATGTGCTCACTCTCTATTTTACTACCCACACCTCAGCCCCGAGTCGAGGATTTCGGCTGGTGCTGCCTTTAAGCGCGTTCGAGCATCTCTTCTCGCACAAGATACCAGCCGATTCCCTTCATTTGTTCCACGCAGTTATTCTCTCTTGTACTGTCATATAAAAAGATCCATCTTCGCTCAGGATACTTCCTAGATATCGAAACTTGTTCACCTGCCGAATCCCGTCGCCGTTCACATCGGTAATAGGTTCAACATCTCTGCCAGTGCTCATGAACTCCGTCTTTTTCACATTCAATTTCAAAACCGCCTTTGCCAAACTGTCTTGCCATCTGAACTTTACGCTGACTTCTCGTGTCGGCTAATAATGCGATATCGTTAGAGTACAGGAGCGAGAACGATGACCCTTTCAACAGTTGTTGCGTTACTGTATCTACAACAAGTATGAATAAGAACAGGCTTGATGCCGACCCTGATGCATTCCAGTGGCTGCCACAAAGCTTGCTGTGTCTCCAATTGATGTGCGGACAAAGGCTACTGAATCATCGTACATGTCCTGGACCTACCGTACCAAGCGTTTCGGCACCAAGCGCTCTCTCATGATATCTCAAAGCACTGTTCTTGGCAGGCTATCGTAAGCCTTATCAAGGCCAAGAAATGCGATGTGAATTTATAGCTCCGTCAGACAAGTAGAGGACTTCCAGTGGCGTATTTTGCATGATACAGCAACCTATTGCCTTTACCACTGTTTTGCATACAGATATTCGCTTTAGGGTAGCCCTGCTTCTTCATTATGAGCGGATGTGCGAATTCTTAATACAACAGTGGAACCTTCCTGGAACCACCTTGAGAGGTGATCACCCTATCGCTCAACCTTCTTGCAAAGTATCAGAAGTTGATCCTGTTCCACTAGAAGTTTTTGACGCCTTTGGTTTTGCTCAGCTGGTTCAATTCCGCTCTGCCTTTACTACCACTGGTACAGTCTTCTTTGGCGTCGGCGCTGGCGACGAAGAATTGACCGTATGTTTAGTGCGCCAGTGGCGTTGTGTAGGACCGTCGACAGCGTCTTGCACGGTATAACGCTAGTCCATTACAATAAACAGATATACACAAATTAAAGGACAACGATGATTCTCCTCTAGAACTCAAAACGATTAAGTTCAGTGCATATATAAAAGTTATGATTCTAACAAAAACATGAAAACTAAAAAGCACAATCAACGGCACAATAACAATGTCTATGCACTTGTTGACTAGCTAACAATCTTTACAGGTTAGGCGTCCATAAGCCACATCCTACGCATGGAAGTGGAACGCGCAAGTGATAAATACACTAGAAGCACGATTTTTTTTGTCGGGACAAAATAAATGAACATGAAATTTCCGCTCAAAAAATGTAGAATTTCATGATTCACACTCCAGCTTTGGTCAAAGTGAAGGAGAATCAAAATGATCAATGCTTCGAAAAAGCTTTAGTACGCGAGTGCTGTTCTTGTGGCAAACACATAGCATTGTCCACGAGGGTAGCCCCATCCTTACCTAGGATTAACTAACTATTACATCTAATCCCTACTCCTACACCTCAAAACACGCCGCATGCATTCGTACCTTCTTATCGAAATTCGCATGGACTCGAGTAGAGGCCGCTCTTCGTCTGCGGATTACGACGAATCCGACGACGAGAACAGCAAAAGCGAGCGAAATCAAAATCCCTGTTGGTCCAGTTGCCGCGGTTGAGGCTGAGCGAAACGCACCCGTGAATGCATACGAACTATGCAAAGACGATGAACCACCCTCGTGTTGCCTCTGAAGCTGAAGAACCATGAGAGGCCCGTTAAGAGAAAACAACGTGCATACAGACGCAAAGCATAGAGTTCTCCCTTAGCAAGTGCGACTTGGACGACATAGCAGTACAACGATGACGACAACTTACCCTGAACATCCACAAGGTGGATCTTCCTGCGTCAATGTCGCCGACGAAAATGCGCTCGCCGTCAGGAGAAACGCGTAGCACATGAGGTTGACCGAAAGGACGGCTGGTTGGCGCGAATGCATATTCAATCAGACCAGTACCAGCCCTGCCGATGTAGACGTAAATGGGGCCCTAAATCATGATTCTTCTCAGCCTCAACTTTACTAAAAGAAGATTCTATGTTGTAGCACTTTTATAGTTTCCTTTTGATTTACCAAAATTTTTCTCAAACCACATCTTCTATAGAGACAATGGGATTGTAAACTAGAAAATCAATTTCAGTTCATCAACTAATCAAAAGTCGTTACCAGAGATACAGTGAACTCCAGACAGCCGTAGGCAAGGAGCGGAACCGCGGCGCAGCGTTCTTGGGCAGAGACACAGGGGCTCTGCATGCTAGCTATGAATGTCTGCAGCCCCCGCGTCTCTACACGCCGCGCCACGATCCCGTCCCTTGCGTATGGCCGTCTGAAGTTCACTGTAACGTGAAATTTAATGACAACTTTTCCCTACTACATTCTACGAAATCCGACTAAACGAGGAAGCAAGTGAATACAAAATCAATTCAGTGGACAGCTCCTGATGAGTGCATCACTATGTTTGTCGCTGTACTTGAATAAACACAAATGAGCATACTAATGAAAAAATAGGGAAGAGAAAAAATAAAATAATAAAAATGTCCGTTTCGTTCTTCCCTTAGATGGACTACAGGCAAATGAGATTAACAACAAAGTAACCCACCGACTCACGATCAGCACGTCCAGGAACCATGTAAACGGATTCATCGGAAACGTCTGACGAGTAAATATTCGAGAATAGCCTAAAGCAGTGAAACAACTTGGCCATACACAAGTTTGAAAACTAAGAGGTCATAAGTAGCCTTTGTTTCCTCCAGCCCACCTTGAAGTCCATTCCATTATGAAATCACCACGGTTCGACAACTCTTGCACTCTGCCATTTTCACGATCAGCCACTAGTAGATGACCTCCAGTCGATGTAGTAACCACATCGTGTGGTAGATTGAATTGAGCTGGGCCGTTGCCGGGTAGACCAAACTCATACTGAACAAGATACATAGTACTCATTGAATTTGAAGTAGAACTCATTTATAAGCAGCACCATTCTTTTTCCTGTCTCAGCATCCAGCTGCACTACTCGACTGTTGCAGTAACCATCGGCAACAAAGACACCTTCGTCAGTCTTGACAACACCAGCTGGTTTGCAGAAATGGGTGCGGTCGCTATCCGGCAATAGTTTCACGCCGCTCTCCCACACTTGTTCGAGGTCTGCAAGAAATATGCTTCAAAAAATGTAAAAGTAGCTAACATGGTGAAAATTCAACAAACTAAAGAAATCACTTCTTTTTGAAAAGAACAAACCAAATTGACTAGGCCGATCTACCACTATAGTTAATCGAATTAGCAAAACCTACCGTCTCCACTAATCCTCCACTTCGCCACGGTATGTGCTCCAACGTCAGTGGTATAGAGGAAGCCTTCCTTATCCATGAAGATTCCATGCGGCAAGTAGAACCTATAATTCCTCTCATTCTCAATTAAATTGCTGACCCCTGTGTACTAACACATCACTCGCCCACACCTAATGAATGCTGCCGCCAAGGACTACCTGGGAACCTCTTACTCGTAGGTTCTAGGGAGAAACGCGACGGTATGCAAACAAATGCAATTCCTCCTCTACAAATAAACCTCTCACTACAGACACGCGGACAATGGGAATTCCAGGTATATGTCAAAATGAAGAAAGCTATTGGAACGATCGATGGAAGCGCAGGCTCTTACAGCAGATGTCCCGATGCGCATCTCGGGTTCACCCCAAGATCAGGAGCTAGGAAAAAACTTTTTCTTCGCATATTAACAAGGACTTATGTTCACCGCTAGGATCAGCTTCACCCCAAACTTCCTACCATGTAACAATCTCAAGAGCCGGTCTGAGGTGGGAGCTTGTCGTTGGACGGTGAAAAAGGAACCATGTTTATAACCCAGTTCAGGAAGAAGACTAATCCAACACTCACTTGTTCCTTCCAAGCTTCTTCAAAATACGAGTTTCATTGCCAGTGATGGAGACAATCAGGATCACGTCGTCCTTGATCGGATTCTTGTCCATCAGCACATTGTAGTGATCAAACGTGCTACAAAACATACCCCGGAACTCAATTAAAACAGAAAATCACTAACCAAAACTCACTTCTGATTCCACACACGTCCTGCTCTGTGGAAGATCACCAAATTGTTTTCTTGGAACGTCAATCCAGCCACTTGACCAAGTTTCACTCCTCCAATACTGGTGAACGCTCCCTCCTCGACAATACCAAATGGTATCTGAAGTCCATGACTCTGAAGTCATGAATGGTATGAATGGTATTCCTCTTAAGTTCAGAGGAAACCGATATCGCGGGCGAATGTCACTGATAAGGTGGTCATGATTGAAGGAAACCTTCACAGGCCACAGCCGGAGCATGTTCTTTTACTCAATTTAGTCCTTTTTTGATAGTCACAATCTACTCGTCGCATCACATGAGATCATTATCCAACGTACATCACGCTGTGGTAAACTAAGCCAAAGCTGACTTCCGCAACCGTTTAATACGTGATGGGGAAATCAAAAAGGTTGTAGCAACATAACTGAATTTTCTTGCCATATTCTGGTCATAATGCTGAAATTAACGACGAGAAATGTACGAAACCTACACTGCTCTGATGCGCATGATGCTCAAGATCCGGACGAGACGGCAGCAACTGTGTGCCCTCTTTGGGGTACTCCCTTCGCATCTCATCCTAAAAAACAAACTCAATCAAATCAAGTCGATTTTCATCTGCCCATTTATTAATGAGACATTTATGAATGATGTCCTCACCGCTCGTTCAGTATTGCCATAACATATTGCTCCCCGTGGGAATGGATTCTCTTTAGTCGCATCATAGTAGAACATCATGTAGAAGTTGCACATTTCATTTACACCCATGGATCTGTAAAAATCCAAGTAAGATAGATGCACGACCCCCTGAACCGATCATCCGGAGGCACACCAGGAGAGACGTAAAATGTACAGTTCAGAACAAATACTATGACTTGAACTGTGACCTCGTCCTCGCTTGTTTTTTTTTTCTTGTAGTAATACTTTGAAATTTACAAATTTATTTCGACCTCTCGGTATCCTAGAATTCCAAAGAACCCTATCACTACCGACAGGGTGTGGTCCTAACAGGTATAGGGGTAGAAGAGTAAAGATAGGACATCACTTGAAGGCAGAGTCTCACCTCAAGATCGTTTTTGAGACTTTCACATTAAAAGGATTTCCAATGACTGCTGATTAGAATGGTATACGTGGTTCCGTTCAAAAGTGCCGAAAAACCCCCTTTTCGACCACCAATTGTGGAGGAGCCAATGGGCGGAGTTTTGGGGCGAGGCAGAGGCCCCTTCTGATTAATTCATTCCCGAGAGCGCACTTTCTGAGGAAAATCGTACATGTCGAAAGAGTTCCTCATCCACTGCTTAACTAAATAGAAATTACGCTTCATTTTGAGCGAGCAAGGGAGAAGATGATGCGAAAACACTGTAATCTCGTCTTGGCTCCTTCCAGTGGTTCGAGATTACAGAGTTCCCGCATCATGTATCCCCTTGCTCGCCGTTCATGAAAACCATTTTTATTCTGTCAGGAAGTGGATGGAACTCCTCCGATGTGTACTTTTTTTAGAAGGTGCGCTCCCGGGAATCAATTAATCAGGAGTCTTGGCCCCGCCCGCGACGCCACCCATAGGTTTCCCCCTTGAATAGGTGGTCGAAAACGGGGTTTCTCGTCAGTTTTGAAAGAAATCACATATGTATACCATTCTGATCAGCAGTCACTGGAGATTCTTTGAATTTGAAAATCTCAAAAACGATTCTAAGATGGGACTGAGCCTTTGGCTGTGAATAAGAGTCTCAGAATTGGTGTGAATTGCTCTTTACTTCATTAAAAAAGATAACACTAAATTTCTATGAGTTCATAAGGTAATTCTGACCATCCCCCCTCCCCCAGCTGCGTACCCTACGTGCCGTACTGTGAGAGCTACCCTCGAAAGGAATTCTATAAAAGTGTACCTCTATTATTTGACCAGGCATGCGAACTCTCATCACATTTCTATTTACTTAGGAAACACGACCCTTGCTCGTTATTGTAGCTGGTTTTTACATGAAAACATAATGAGATTAGTGCAGGTAGGAGCAAATGCCTTCCCCTGTGTTCAACCTCACTTTCTTCACTATCTCCGCACGCCATTAACTGGTCTATGATTTATACAGTAGAACCACTTAGAAGTACAGGTAAATAAATGAAAATGACAAATTTGAATTGATGGCTGCAGCCGGTTTTAAACGTTGTTGCGGTTGGTAAAAAGTAATCAGATTATTTGGATTTAGTGCAATTCAGCAGAGATGCGTGACGTCGTCGCTAAAAAAGAGCTCGGGAGAGAACACTGTCGCACTCCGGATTAACAAGGGCAGCCCATTAATGGGGGGAAAAGCATACTTACAAGTAGCTAGCAGCACTTTGACCAATTTGGAAAAATAGGCGAACTCGCACGTACGAGTTTCTTTATGGGAAACCCCTGAAACCTCAAACGCAACCAGCGCGAACGTCTTACTCACAATCTATTCTCTGCAGCGAGGTCCTACAGGTTTTACTGTGACCTGGTGCAGCAATGTCTAAAAAAAGGTGTAGCGCTGAGTTTGACAACCCCACATACTCATCTACCATAACTTGTTAATAGAAATAGAGTGCAATCCCTGCAAAGAGACCCATCTAGCGTGATGTCCTTTGATTTCACACCTGCACAGAAAAGGGCAGCGTCTGTGGGCGTTTCAATTCCAAGCGAAATCCATCAAGAACTGGATTCGTCAAATGCGCACTTCATTTGCGATCCTTTCCACCATGAGTACTTCCATAACGATCACAGGTCAAGCGTAACCCCCGAAATCAGCATTTACTATCAAGTATCACGGTGACAGTAACATCGCGCAACAATTCCCGATCGCCATTGATCCCGCACCTAGTCGCGGCCCCGACACTAGAAAGGACAATCACAGCTGCGGAACCGTTGCGCGCCCGTCCTTGCCGAAAATGTCAACAAAAGTCAGTGTGACGTGATGTCGACGATTTCACATCCTTCTGCGCATTTCGCTCCCCAGGTAATGCGTAGAAGGTTGAAATTCAGATCAAAAAGGCCTCTATCTCCTTGGAACGATCGATATTGAGAGTAGACCGAGTGTGAACAAGGAATACTGATGAAAACTTCAAGTGATGATCAAATATTAGTACTGCTGACCAGTTATCGACCCATTTGGCCGGGTAAGTTCATGAATGAATAAAAATAAAAACGACATACCCCATAGCAGTCTTAGTTGTCTTGTCATGAGAATCGAAGCGGCATGTCGACGCCATCAGATCGCCCTTTCTGATCACTGGGTTAGTGGTAATAGACTCGAACAGCTGAAAGAAATCACTTCATCAAGTGCCTTACAGAAACGAGCAACTGAGATTGTAGTTACCAATTTTTGATAAATATCATTTTTTTCATTAAAAAAAAACGTTGATAATAAAAGGAGGATGTGAAAATGCATAAGCGAAAAGAAAAAAGTAAAAGGTAAGCGCCTCAGCACTGGTCAAAACCAGACAGAACCCCACCTGTGGCCATTGCGGATTCCTAACTCCTATTTTCGTCCATTGTCCCTCGTGTTTGTAATATGCGGACACCACTCGTCCCATGGCGTGAGTATGAGTTCGGAATGCAAACGGATGCAGCTCGATTTCTCCATTGTATTCGCAGGTGGTATTGATCTACAAGAAGTCGACACAATTCATTGTTTCGATAGAAAAATGTGACAAAAGATTAGACGAAAGGGTAATTACCTGAACTTGGTTTCTACCCGGAGGGATAGATTCACCCGAGACAAAGAGAAGTACCATGGCGAGATTTTGTGGTCTTTTGTGCGACATATGGAGCGTGACTCCTGAGAAATCCTTGACGTCACCAGCAAACGGTTGCGCATAGTGAACCTAGACGAACAGACATTAAAATGTGTAACCTTAAAATGAAAACAAAGTTCAACTGGCATGAAATAATACAAAATAAAGACAGGAATACAGATGGAAAGTATAAAATTACGCTAGCAAACCAAGTGTAAATAATATCTACGTCAGGGAACCTAAATTTTTTTGAAAGGAAGTAGCCTGTGTAGTTCCACTCTATTTTCCCGAAGACCCTACATTCAATTGTGTGGAAATAAATGCGGATGAGTGCCTCTACAAGGATAACTCACGCTTTACCCATCAATTTTCAGCCTGGACAAAGAAATGGGTCGATGTTGATCATCGAAACTCTCGAAAACTTCAAAATTGTAGGATTCACCACTATCATAAAACCCAACCGCTTACCCACACTGTTGAGTGAAATTGTTTTATTGTGAAAAATTATTGTGAAAAAACCGCTGCAGAACCAAACCTGCACTGACCCACAGCACAAAACCTAGGATACTGATATGTTCTATGGATCAGTGCAGGTTTAATTCTGCAGCGGAACAATTTCGCTCAACAGTGTGGGTAAGCAGTGGGATTTTACGGTAGTGGTGCTTCCTACAACTTGTTTTGAAGGTTAATCGAGGGCTATATATTAATGGATCAAACTCTTGCATCCCGGCTATTAACTTGCTATACTGTTGTCTAATTAAAAATTAGAAAACAATATTCGTGAAGAGAGAGAAATAAAAAAGCCCGAAAGCGTGAAAACAAAGAAAAAAAAACAAAAATGTGATTCGTTTCCACTCTAGACAAGAAAAAACCGGCGTAACAGACAAACCTGCATTACAAAATATTTTATGCCATCGTTCTCGTGACCTACACTGAATCCAACGTTCCTTGGAAGGGTAAGACTCGGAGCTGAAAAGAGAAAAATAACTTATTACTGTTAGTTTTACGATTATTAAATCCCACCATTTCGTGCCCAGGCATAGAGGATGTGGGTGGGTCCAAATCCACACGTTTCACCACCCCTCCAGAATGCTTTGGAATGAGCAGGCTCGGTACATCCATAGAGCAGTATATGATGTATCCGATCAGCATGTGCGAGAGGCTCAAAGCCAACTGAAATAACGTAGACTCGAAAATAGAAAAAAAAAAACTCGCTGAAGAAGATGATGTCATTACTGATGTATCCTTCTGGAGCCTGTCGTGCAACCGCCACATAATCATCGCTCTGGAAAAAAACTGTGATCAACAGAATCTTCCCCTCGCTACAAATCCCAACATTATTTATTTGCAGAATGTCACGCAGCCCCATCACAAAGTAGTACATTCTTCACCATCACAATATCTGTCCTAGATACGACCTTAGGGAACGTAACCCATCAATGATATGGAAAAAGTTGCAAGCGACAGACCGCCCAAACCGGTATTTCACGTGAGCGCGACTATTCGCCGAGCTAGTAGGTGGTACTGTGATTCAGTCAATTGGATTTTTGGGGGCAAAGCAAGTTCGAGACTGCACGGCAGTATTCCACCACCCATGTCTTTAGTTAAGCAAAAAAAAAGAACTCGAGAAGTTTCAAATAAATTGACATGGAAAACCACAAATCGTAAATAAATTCCTTTATAAACAGGATAACTAAACGGAACAACGCTTCCTTTTCATACAGAGCCCCCCCCCTCCCTTCCCTGCTTTCTTCAAAACAGTATTTGATGCTGAGTTGTTACGATTATCTATCAACAATAGTCATTTCTTGAATAAGATGATGATGATGAAGTGCTCTATGTTAGGCCATAAACTAGAGATCCAAAGAAAAATGAATGCGCCCGCCTAATGTTCATTACAACCTGAAGACCCGTGGTTTCTACATATTACGCATTGGGAAAAATAAATAAAACCTCAATGGTCTCTTGACCTACAAGCAAACAGAGCAAAATAATAACAGAGTCATGACCACAGGTTTCCGAAAGTTTGAAAAGAAATGAACTCAGATTGGAGTTTTTCTTTATGTTAAACCTGCGTGATTCTACATTACACTTCTAACAAAAGAACTGGTTTGTATCCAATGACGAGTGAATGGAACTTTTTTTTTTCGTGAACAGGTGTTTCAACAGTGGTTTTCTTTTTCTGCCCAGACAATGATGGAAATTTGTCGAAATGCATACACAGTGATTGGAATGCAAAAAAATAGTGGAGATATTCGTTTTCTAGTTGGAATTTGGGAAACACGTGCGTAAATGGCCAAAAAAGAACAGGACCTCGGCACTAACGCCAAAACAGGCGAAAAAGACCTTAAACTATGAAAATGACGTTAAAACGAGGCTATGAAACAGTTAAGCAATGAGAAAAAGGAACGATTTTGCCTTTTGACCACTGACATTCTTGATTGATGACGTGCAATGAAAAATCTAGTTATTATAAGGGTAAACTGTTACGAGGATTACTACTGACACACTCTGCCTCCCTTCTTGGGAAAATATATGGAATGCAACTAGAAATGTGTGAACACACCTTCTCTGGAGAATATCCAATCATCTGAATAGTAAATTTGCTGACATCTGGTTCCAGTTCCTGTTTTCGCGAAACTGAAGCGGCACTCGCACAGTATAAGAGAAAAACCAAGCGGTACATCTCTAAAAGCAGGTAATAACTATAAAACAACGAGATTTCCAACGAATAACGAAACGAGCAACGCTATATTTAGTGAGAAGCGACATGCGCACTGCGTATTGATGGAGGCGGGACGTAGAATGATGTCATATCGCCCACGAATGAGACGAATGAGCATAGAATGCACAAACAGAGGCATATCCTCAAATAGCAGCATGTGCGAATGAGGATAGCGTTTCAGTTGCCTACGGCAACATCGTTATGATCGTTATAAAATACAGGTGCACTTTATCGCCATCATGTTTAAGCTATTAAAGGCAGCACCCGCGGAAAATTTCATGTTTGAGATTTCGCTGAATTTTGAGGTTATCAGAGACGATGAACTCATAGGCAATGATAAAACAGTGTGAAACGCGCCGGAAGACGGGAAATGAAGGCGCTGCTTTCCGTGCGTTCACAGCGCGGACGAGTTTTCCGCTGAGGGTATACGCGCGTAACGCCACGAAATCCTGTGGATTGTGTGTATTTCATACACTACACTACATATACTGCTCTACGCCATGCTCCGCAATAGCTCTAGCTGACGCTCTGAGCCGGGGAAAACTCGTACAGGCGTGAACACGGCCAGGCGTGTTCACGACGTCAGTTCGATTTTCTCTGCAGGAAAGCCATTATTGCTTGTGTTCATTTAACATTTATGATGTACTGAGTCTGTGCTTCACCATACGCACACCAGCTCCGAGTCGAGGATTTCCGCGGGTGCTGCCTTTAAATGCTGCATGCTAAGCACGCACATTGAGTGCCTGGTTTCATACATTGAGGATAGTCATTATTAGGGTTCACTTTACAAAGGTCGCTTAGAATGGTTTTTCCAGATGACACACCTGTTTGAGCCAAAATTACTGGTATATGTAATTTGTTTGATCCTTTATTTACGGGACGAACCACAGGGTACACTCCGAGTTTACTGGCCCCCAGACGCAGCGCGGCACTCAATGAAGGTGTCTTCTTGAGCAGACACGTCCTCTCGCTCCCTGCCGCGCTACCGCGTATTATACTTGGACGTAGGGCGTTGAGCTTTGAGGCCCAGATGCACAATTGAGATTACCCAGGGTAAACGTGTTGGTGCCCATACTAACGAGGGTAAATTTTGGTGCGTTAACACCTTTACCCTGGGTAATCCCAATGATGCATGCGGCTCTGGAGTTCCTTGTACCGTGAACTGCAAACGGTCGTAGACCAGATGCGGAACCGCGGCGCGGGCACTCTGGTTGCCTGCTGCACCTCCCGAGGCATGGGGAAATCACGATGTATCGGTTTTCATCCATGTCTCTGCCCAGCAGGCCCACTGCCTCGGTGCAGCAGACAACCAGAGTGGCCGCGCCGCGGTCCCGCCCTTTTCTACGATCGTTTGGAGTTCACCATATATCGACGCTCACTGTCCACGTCTATATAACGTATATACAACTGAGTAAATAAAAATGAAAATTCCAAGAGCCATCCATTGATACTCCAAATAAAATGCCGAATTCCAAACAGAATTTATTAAATTCTATACTAAATTTCCCGAAAGAACCACACTCGCTACGACAATGATATCCCGAACACAAACATGATGAGAAAATCAATAGTTCTGCTGGGAAAGGGGTAACCTAGTCAGGGAGAGAATCTGCTATCAACAATTTCACTTCTTTCCCAAATGAGAAAATATTACGACGGGAAGCACCGCAAACCTGTTCCTAATGCACTCTTTTAATAGGATTGATATTATTTCAAAAGAAACAGCTGAAGAAATGAACACAGCCCATCAGTCTACCACCATGGAAAATAACCGCAAAGGGTATTCGCCGAAGGGGTTCCGTTAGAACGTAGAGAAGTGAAGAAAAATAAACAGTTAAAGTTTACAACAGATCAGAAGACAAAGAAGATTTCCGTTTTCATCTTTCTTACTGTGAATTTAATGAGATGCTTCAAGCAGAACCGCTCATTTTCTAAATGGAACATTCTAAATGGAATGACGCGTATGATGGACATTTGTCATCCGAACATGGCACGTAGTCAGTGCACTACTGACGGAAAGCTAGCTAGCCTACTTTGACATTCCACAAAAAAAAGTATGAAACACTTTGGGTTTCATACTTTTTCTTGTGGAATGTGAGAAGAATAGACTCGCCTTGGATTCTAAGTGCAGCTGTGATCAATAACAGCAACATGACCTATTATTCGTGTAGTAGTTATGCGAGATTTCACACCAACAGATTTCAAGGGCAGTGTCCCAGTTGTTGTTTTCGAGATTTTTGTGCCGTAAGAATCTACAAGTGACGCTAATTGTGAAGATTTACTTAATTCCTTCCTAAAGTGCCAAGAAACCCGTTTTTAAGACCCTTCTCCAGGGGAGAATTCGGTATGCGCAATGAGACATCTGCCACAAGAAGGTGCACCTTCATTCGTTGCCCATCGTCACCACCGGCGGCATGGTGTTCAAGCTCAAACATTTTTCTCGAAATTCTTGCAAAAAAAAAAGTGTAATACAGTCGCTCTCAATCATCCTTGCATCACACAGCACCGCCCGTCTGCTCTCCCGCGTCGCACCGCCTGTGGTAATGCGGCGCGGCTCAGTAGATGGACAGCGCTGTGTGATGCAAAGATGACTGAGAGTGGCTGTATACAACAGTGCGACCATCATTGCCTGATTCTTACAGCATAAGAATTTCAAAAACTACTCGCTTGTGATATGTCCCCCTCACGGACACATCGTGGTATTTTGGCTGAACTTCTGGAATTTTAATCTACGTCAGGTTACGTAGATAATCTATGAATTGATATGTACATTAGACTTAATGAGCTCCGGTGCATTTCGATAATTCTAAATTGTTTCCGATGAGACGAGATATAGTTTTGATATGTTTCATCGAAGAGATAGATGGAGACGTATAGGAGCAAAAAGGGCTAAAAAGAGTATCGTGTTCGGGAAGGAAGGTGAGAAAACACATCGTGGGCAGAATACTCAACTGTTTTTGCTTTTAAAACACAATGTTGCCTTAATTTTATTCAAATTTCGAGTACTAAGAATTTCCAATGGAAGAATAAATTCGATTGGGATAGGAAAGATGAGCTATCTTGGTTAATAAAAAGGTAGCGAGCCCCGGTCAAATACAGCTGGTTCCACTACGAACCGGAGCCGGAGAGAATTTACAGTGGTGGTCAATCACCCTTGCATCACGGAGCACCGCCCGTTTGCTCTGCCGCGCCGCGGCACCCATGGATAGTTGTAGGTGGTGCGACGCGACCAATCGGACGGGCGGTATTCTGGAATGCAAATGTGATTGGCCGCCACTGTGGATGCTTGCTTTCTAGCGTACAATTCGCAAGTTTACGCACGAAAATTAAACCCCTCTCGTTTTTGGAAGTGAATGTAGTGAAAATTCGCAAACCAATGATTTCATACAGAACTATAGTGTCTCCAACGGCCCACCATGTCGCGTGGCGTACTGCTGGTGGCGCTCCAGCAGCCAACCGGGTGAGTATCGATCGCCAGCACGCGTCATTGCGGGCGATGCGGCCACATGCCGCCCCGACATAAGCACACCATACACCCGCGCCGTTCCCGAATTCTCTAGGATATTTTCGATTTTCAAGACGCAATCTTGTCCCAAATATTTGCAATGAACTCTAGTTTTCACTTCCTTATAACATTAGTTTTTAAAGGAATAATAAAAAAAGATGGAAAACGCGAAAATACAGTTCTCAAGGCCTACGCGCACGCGCCTCACCACATTGTTCGACAGGTATGTACAGTCCTTCTCAAAAAGATGGACGGATTGCGCGTCTGCACCATCGCGGCGAGACCTGAACGAGGGATGCGGAGGGAGCATGCTCCAAGTGAGAGGGCGAGTAGGTCCCGCAGCGATTCTGCAGACGCGACGATAAGAAACCGCACTCGCAATCCGTCTATCTTTTTGAGAAGGACTGTATGTAAAAACAGGGATCAAGAGGATTGGTCAAGAATGAGAGCGGTAATGCGCCACGTGTGGGCTTTTTCCACTCGTTTCCTGTAATGCAATAAAGAAGGAACTTTTTTGTATTTACCGCAGATTTCTGAGACAAGATCGAATAAGAATGGAAATGACGTCTCCGTCAAAGTTTTTGTCGCCAAAAGTCCTCACTTTTCCAAACCAAACGACCAAAAATGTGCCTCCGACACAAAGACCGTAGATGACCGGCATTGATAAGCAACGCAGCGACAAACGATGCGCCAGGAAGTGTCAGGAATCCGTCCCAGAGTAAACAAACAGCAAGTCAAGTGTGCAAGTGACAGCTAGGAGAACATCGACAGAACGTCAGGAAATGCGCTGAACGCAGTAAGTATTGAAAATCGAAGTGAGCGGTGGATTTCGGGGTTGCGATCCTGACCTGAATCGCACGCACCTCCAGAGAACGAGCCGGCGGTGTGTGCGGTGGTCGGCGGCGGCCGGCGGGGGAGCGAAAAACACCGACTTGTTCAGCAAATTGCACGTGAAACATGGCAAACACAGAAAGAACAGCGTGCATTCAACGAACGCATCGTGTCGGATGAAGGACACAGCACAAAATTGCATCAAGGCCATCACAACAAATGAAAAAGCCATAAAATCGCATTAAACGCCATCATGTCGGCGCCTGTAATTGAAGCGAAGACGGTATGCATTGTTATACAGTTGGAACACCACCTTGTACATACATATGCCTTCTTCTTCAAAGGTAGCATCCACAGTGATTTGAATTAAAGGCAGCACCAGCTAAAATCCTCGACTCGGAGCTGAGGTGTGGGTGGTAAAATAGCGAGTGAGCACATCACAAATGTGAGAAGAACACAAGGAATGATGACCTACCTGCTGAGACACCAGGATCGCTGTCACGGACACAGCGGGATTTCAACGCCACAACGCGCCAGCTAACGCTATCGCGGCGGGTGCTCTGGCGCAGTGGATGTGCGCAATACGTATCATTCACAGGGTTTCGTGACAGGACGCGCGCATTTCATCCCTGCCTCTAAGTTTAACGTCACCAAAAACCCTGAGATTCGTGGAAATCTCTAACGCAAGAATCTCGGCGGGTGCTGCCTTTAAAATGCCATGTGTGGAAAAAAATGTCAATGTGCCACAAAATTTGAAGCGAATGCGAAGAATAAGCACTTGTTATCACATATGAGCATGGAAGTGCAGGTGTCGAGATCAGCACGACGCGATGCACTCCTCGAGGGCGGTGCGGTGCGTTTTTCGCGGACTCGAGGAAGCACTCCGCGCGACCGCGCCGCTTGCGTTGGAATCCCCACCGCGACAACAATCTGTGGAGTTCCTCTGACAGTTAGTTAGTTTTTCGTTTCGACAATTAACATGAAATGTGGTGAAAACTGTCAGGAAAACCCTGAGTTGCCATTAAGACGGCGATTCCAGCGCGAGCGGAGCGGTCGCACTGCGTGTTTCCCCATCTCCGCAAAAAACGCACCGCCATCGACGCGCACTGTACTCTGTCGTATGCGTCTCAACAACTAGAAATTATTGCATGGTATCGATCAGAAACGATCGTCACACGCACGCGTCTGAGCGAAACTGGAGCCACAAGTCTTGTTCTCCCCTGAGACAGTAGTCAGGCCGCAGGTTACTGAGGAACAATAGGAGAAATATCAAGATGCCGCGCGTAACAAGTGTTTTTTGTCCGGCATGGGTTTGGTGGCTTGAGTGTGGGTGAAAGCAAATAAACTACACGAAAGAATATTTGAAGACTGAAACCGCATTCGAACAACCTGGGTAATTCGGGAGAAAAATTCTCTTAAATACCAGTTTACCACCGGGAGGAACAAGAGAGGAATTGGAGAGAAAAGAAATCGGGCAAACATGAAATATTTGACGAAAAAAGGAGTAGGGACGTGAATACTTCTGAATTAGGGTGAAGTTTGCAGGTTTGTGCACAAATATTCAGCTCCGATAGTTCTTTGAGAGGGTCTCTATGTTTCTCGCAGTTTCAGCAAAGCGTTTCGCCAACCAAGAAGCCGTATTATTTTTACAATCCTAACCAACTGTTTACAGATGTAAAGTGGTTTCAAGTGTAAACTATGTCTGCAATTTATAAACCAGCATACTGCTATATAACTTTTCATCAGATAAACCACCATTGTTCGAAGGGTCTTGTTGTGTTGGCAAAATCGCAGTCAATTTATAGGCAGGAATTAATAGAAATTCCTTTTCCGAGCTGAAATATGCCACGTGGAAGGCACTGATAGAGGCAAGCTGCTTGGCTCCTCATCCCGCCTATGCAAGAGTGTAATCTGGCGCGTCGTAGCGACGAGGGATCCAATTTGTCTTGCGAGCTGCGCTTTTGACCCAGAGAAGACGGTGATTTCTCGTTTTACAACCAGACTGGGAGAAATACGAATAGCACTCTATTTGGAAATAAATACTTCTACAGCGAACTCCAAACGACCGTAGACAAAGGGCGGAACCGCGGCGCGGGTACTCTGGTTGTCTGCTGCACCTCCTGAGGCAGCGGGAAATCACGACGTTTCGGTTTTCCTCCGTGCCTTTACCCAGCAGGCCCGCTGCCTTGGTGCCGCAGACAACCAGAGTGCACGCGCCGCTGCCCCGCCCCCTGTCTATGACCGTTTGGAGTTCACTGTACAGACGCCGACCTTGGCTTATCACTCAGCTAGCGCGAAGTTTGAGAAGAATGATAGGAAATGGGTTGCAATTGTCTTTCCATGTTGTTGACAAGTTTTGGGCCGACAACTTGCTGGTAAGATAGGGCAAAGACAAGTCACATATCAGCAAGATTTGAGTGGAGCGAGTTTCAGATGTCATCAGACAACTTGTCCTGAGGGTTCTGAGTCACGTACTAGCTTAAATCAGAGTTTAATGTTTAGGGCCCGCAGCACGCGCTGCATCGTGCGTGACGTGCAAGTCTGATTGTCTGCACATCCACACATGCCAATGATCACCGCTCTCTTTGCCACGTGATCCCTCCTGCTCTAACCTGTCCAAAAGGCTGAAGAGGTGTGTGAGCACAAGCCACGAGAGTTTCCTGAGCGACGTTCGACGTCAAACAGCTATTATTATAGGCACCAAACCAGAGAGTGAGCAAATATTCTTCCGTTAACATCCGCATTCCAAATTCTACGTGACAGATGCAGTTCGTTGCAATTTTCCGTTTCCCAAGGGAGGAAATGGTCACAATAGAATTAACGCTTCAACAACTGCGCAACCTACAATCAGGGCGAATTAGAAATCTCCACGAATCGTGTGGCTGCTCACGTTACACCGACAAAAAATGGTTTCGCAAAGGCGTTCGTAACTGCATTTACGTGAGAATAACATCATTAGGGTTTTGTTGTAGTGGATGTTGCAGTTGCACCAGCAGGGCAGTGATGAGGGGGCTGCACACAAAGCGAGGAGTAATCGGGAGATTTTCAGTACTCAAAGGTAGCACCTATGAAAAATCCGACGTCTACAAACTGTAATACCTGGTCCTCCATCATGGTAACCGCGAATACCTTGGTCATTTTCACCCAAACTTAGAAAAAACCACGGTTCGTAAACCTTAGTTCCTCGAAGGCCATCTCAGAACTGTTTTTGAGAGTTACATTTCGACAGAATCTCCATGAACTGCTGATCATAGTGGCATACGTGATTCCTCGTGAAACAGCTGAAAAACGCGTTTTCAAGACCCAATTCTTGGGGAGCTTATAGGCGGAGCCGAGGGGCGGGGCCAACACTTGAGAACGAGATTTCTGACTGATGCACTGTTGGGAGCTCATTTTTGAGAAGATTCGCAGTCCTCGTGGGAGTTCAGCACCTGTGGGTGTAATGATGAATAATAAATTAAATAATAAATAAACAAATAAATAAATAGATAAATAAATAAATAAATAAATAACTAAATAAATGGATAAATAGGTGAATAAACCTTCCACCCCCAGTAGGACAGGAAGTTGGTACCATGTGTGACCAGCAAAGGATTAGATGGTGCGGTAACCCTGTAGTCCCGCATTGGCTCCGCCCACAAGCTCCTCAGAGGTTTCGTTCAAAAACGATTTTCGCTGCAGTTTGGCACGGAATCACATATATTGCCATGATCAGGAGCTCCTGGAGATTCTTCACATACGGGGACCTCATAAAAGATTCTCGGCTGGAATTATGTCTTGAAGAAATGATTGAAGGGGTATGGTAAGGTATAATGGACAGAAGTAAATGTCGTAATCAAGGCTTATCACAGGAAAGGAGATCGGTGAAAAGACATCGTCAATTCGTTCAATCCTACAGCTCATCCATGGAATAACGCGGCTACAAATCTGATTGTGAGCTCTTATCGGTATCAGAGGAATTTATTCCATGGAGGAGGGGGTTGGGGTCAAAAACGGGCTTATTCTTAGTTGAGGTTACAAAAAAACTAGTTTAAATTCATGCTGCCGGTGAAAAAGACCAAAAACCATAATTCAAACAATGGATCGAGGATGAGTACTACAACACTCCTCTCCATTTTATTAAGCAGTTTTGAAGAAATTGACTCTCCATCTTCGTTTGTGGAGGGGCAGCTTACACATCACTTACCCAGGTAAGGTGTGAGGTCTTCTGCGTTGCGCAAGTGGAACGAATCTTTCAAAAAGGATTGAAGCAACTAGAGGAGACATTCAGGAAAACACACAGACGTCCTGCAGAGGGACCAGAATAGCAGCCATGTTTTATGGAGGAGAGCACGTCTCAGATTTTTTGCTACTGAACACCAACAAAGCAAAGTAGTGATTGGCACTCAAGCGGGAAGATGTGGTTTACAAAGAGTGAAATGCAGACCACTTGACTATTAAATTGCATTTATCGTTACAAAGGAGAATGGCGCAAGAAGGAAGCAAGGTGGGCAATGTGATATTATATAATCGCCAGTATGGCTTATTGATGATGGCGTTCACGTTGAATTACATGCAAATTAGCAGCGTCAGAAGATTGCCTACGTGACCATGGGATATTTTGATGTTTCCTAACCAAACAAACGTCTTCAAGACAAGACATCACCTAGAA
>JARK01001455.1:453643-475186 GCA_000688135.1 Ancylostoma ceylanicum | reverse complement strand
GGGGGGGGGGGGTGGCAGTCATTCGCCAACCACACTGTGTTTTAATACCTGTATTCCCGGAACCACGTTTGCTACAAAAACTTCTCCACAAACACTAGGATACTCCGACGGAAACAGATAGTACGGACTGGAACTGTGACTTCCCTTTTCTCGGAGTATTTCCAATGATCGATGCCATGAATCGGCTACCCCATCTAAAATTTCATTTGTAACCACCCTAACCCCTCATAAATCCTGTGTTTCCCTGGTCGTGCTACCCTGAATTGAGGGGCGAGACGAGCTATACTCATACTCTTAGGCAGGTAGCACTATACAATCATAGCTGGCTTGATTTTTTACCCTATTACTATAATCCACCGCCTTAGGGCACCGCCACTTGAGCGAAAATGACTTCACCCATCTTGACTGGCTTGAGCACGTTTACCCTGGGTAATCTCCATTGTGCATCAGAGCATGGAAGGATGGATAATCTCACACCCATGGGCACTATTACCCATGAGCAATAGTTAGGTAGAGACAGGGGACCGCATGCATCGCTGAGATTACCCAGGGTAATTGTGATACCGCCCCTCGAATTTACTCATTGTTCACACGAGCATCAACACATTTACCCTGGGTATTTTTCATTCAAACATCTATGTCCAAGTCACGTATGAATAAACACGTTGAGAAGTGCCAGATGAAGGGAAATTTAGGTAGGTTAACAAGTTTACCGAGAGTAACCTCAATAAAACCAGCGGGCCCATATCGCTTGACGGGGTCGACGGTGGCTGCTATACTTCGCGTGGAGTACAGCGGAAGCGTAATTTCTAAGCAATCAGCGAATTTCACTACTAGAATACACATAATAAGGTGTTTATTGGGGTGTACCGCTAAGCAGTTCTTCCACAGTACTTTTACCCAAATGTGCTTGTGGAGATACAAGGCCAGGATGCATCACTGAAATTACCCGTGGTAAACGTGTTAACGTACCCAAATTTACCTTTTACTTGGCACTTGGCACTCAACATGCTTATCCATACGTGAAATTGGCCAACATGCATCATTGAGTTTACCCAGGGTAACAGCATTGACTCTTGTGTTGAAGATGGGTAAATTTGGGGAAGCTAACATGCTCGCCCTGGGTAATCGCAGTGATACATGCCGTACGTTTTCACCCAGATGCTAGCCATAAGTAATCCTACCCACTGGCACTCATGCCCATGGGTATGGCAATACCCGTCCTTACAATGATAAATCCGAGCTTAGCGGCCGAATGCATCATTGAGGCCATCCAAATTCAACGTGTGAAAACCACACAAATTTACCCATCGTTAGCACGGGCGCCAACGAGTTTACTTTGTGTAATCTCAGCGATGAATCCAGGCCTAGGTCATGCTTTGGGTTGACGCTTCTGACATAATTGCCTACGCAAATCGAATTGTTCAGAAAAACCTCAAGACGGGAATGAATCCTTGCATCGGAAACTGAGCCCAGATGTATCACTGAAATAATGGGTTTTTCACTCATAAATACCCCAGAGCTTGGTATACAGGGGTATCAAAAAGTTTCCGGCCTAGACTGCTTCCGACAGACCTAGAGCAACGAAATTTTAATATGATCAAATATAGGCCCCTCCAACAACAACACACCTTTCACATCTCGATTTCAAATTTTTCAAACCATTCAGAGAGAAATTTTTTCACATGAGTCGAAATAGCTTCCAACGGCCAACCTCAGTTCGTTCTCGTCCCTGAATCTTGTTCCGCGAAGATGCTGCTGCAAGTTTCCAAACAGAAAATAGTCACTGGCGGCCAAGCCCGGACTATATGGTGGGTGATGCAGCATTTCGAATCCACATGCGCGTGTGGCAGCTACTGCAAATTTTGACCTGTGCACAGGTGGGTTGTCCTGGAGCAAAAGAATTCCGCGGGTCACCTTCCCACGGCGTTTTTTCTTGATTGCTTCTCGAAGTTGGAAAAGCAAGTTAGCTTAATAGTGCCCCGTGATTATGGCATTCTCCCTGAGGTAATCAACGAAAAGGATTCCTTCCGCATCCTAGAAAACTGTGACCAAAACTTTCCCTGCCGTGGGTTCCATCCGCGGTCTCACAGATCTCGGAGAACCGCACGCCTCCACTCTCTGCTTTGTTCCTGGAACTCAAGGTCATACTGGTGGATCCGCAATTCATCACCCGTCACAACACGATGCAAAAATTCCTCTTCGATATTTTGAAACCACATCAAAATTTCGTTTGAATGTTCAACCCGACAATTCTTTTCAAATGCCGAGATGGTTTTCGGGACCCATCATGACGTAATCTTTGACATTCTTAGGAGTTCGGTTAGAATATTTTCAACCGTACCGTATAAAAGCCTAAAGTCTTTCATAATTTCTGCAATCGAAATCTTGCTGTTCTGGAGCATCACATTCTCGACAGCTGCCACATTCTGTTCTGAAGTTGCATTTGCTGGTCGACCACACTTCCACTCATGATTGGTCGATTTTCTCCCTCTTCGGAATTCGGTGGTCCAAAATTTCACCTGTCTTTGAGAGAGGGCTTCTCCCTCATAAACATTCTGCAGACGGGTGTGGAGTTTCTTTGCAGGGATTCCTTCATGAAACAAGAATTCGACAACTGCCCTCTGCTTGAAGCGCATTTCTTGGCTATCCACCACGACTAGACAAGAAAAAATTGCCCTAATTTTTGGTCGCGTAATTCTGAGAACTTAGAACGTTGCACACTAACTTAAGAGGATTCGTGCTACACGACCGCACCCAAAGTTTCGAGAACAAAGAATGGGAACATATTGAGGCCGGAAACTTTTTGATACCCCTGTAGGTGCCTCCACGCACGGGTAAACACGTCGATTGGGTTCCTGGGTAAACGTAAATGGGGGTGGGATATGAAGTTTACCATGGGTAATCTCAGTCCAGCCCTAAATAAGTCGAGATGCAGCAGCAAGAACGGCAGCTGCAAACAGGCTTTGTACGTCATTCGCATATTATGAAGCTGTGATAGATAACAAGGCAGCGCTGAACGTCACCCTGTGCGCAAATTTGCACTACTCTTCGGTGTTCTCTGTGCTTCATTTCATACTCACTAGGCGCACTGATGTGGTTTGATTGGTGGTTTTCGCCTTTTAGATGTTCCTGAAGTCATACTGCATAACTCAGTCAGCATGTAAAGTCAGCGTTTAATATTTTACACGTGCACTTAACCACAGAATTCTCGTAAATGATTTTGAATTTTCTTCTAGAACCAGGATTTTATGTATCGACGATAAGGGAGCGAAAGTTTAGATGGAAGTTTATGAAGTCAAAAGCTGGAAGCCTAAAAGCATCCTAGCAGTGGAAGAGGAAGAAATGAAGAGCTCATGTACAGTGCCATGAAAACTGTGGAACTTCTTTGAAGCGTTTGAAGTATAATGGAGTACAGCAGAGTCCAAACGGCCGTAGGAAAGGGTCGGGACCGCGGCGCGGGCACTCTGGTTGTCTGCAGCACCTTTCGAGGCAGCGGATTGCCTAGTAATGCTGCGGCATCACCTCGTGAAAGAAGTACGGCAAAGGTGGTGCGGCACCTCCTCTTGCAACATCATACTAGGCACTTTTGTAGACCCTACTACAAAAATTCAGCCTTTTACTGTTTCGGAAGGAGTTTTTCTGGGATTTCGATGATGTTTAGGTCTAATTTTCCTGTAGTTGCGTTCACGTTCTAAGCCATAAAGGTTATTGCATAATTTGACCGCATTTCCACCTCATTTTTGTGTTTGAGGTGTTGGTAGATTTCTTGACATGATGTTTCCGACGATTTACAGCAAAAATCAAAAGTGAACCGTATAAGCCTTTTTTAGGCTTGATACCGAATTGCGTAACAAAATTAAAATGGCTGGCTGTCGACCCCAAAGCCAGAACAAGGCAAGACATGTTTGCCAACGCAGCAGCTGTGGTGGACAGCCAGCACATGCGAAGCGCTCCGCCCCTACACTCCATGGAACCCGCACTAGAGTTTTACTTTTGAAGATATTCTTCAAACTTTGGGTTTTCTGGGAACTCCCAAAACTTCGAATATCCGAATTTTCGCAAATTACCGGGCTTTCGGGTAGTCCAGTGTTCGAATAGAAATTCTTTTAACATTCCATTTGATGAAAAATTCTTATATTCATATGCGTAGGTGGACATAGAGAAGCACTTCCAAGTGACATCCCTGAAAAGCATAAAACTTTTCAGGGATGTTCTGGATCGTTAACCGTAAATTCTATTTTTGATCAGTCGTTAATCGTGAAAAATGAGGGCGAATAGCAAACTGTAATCATGCACATCTCGATTCCGCACTCGCACTCGAAGAAAAGCAGAACTGAACTTCGAGGGGTTATTTTCCGGAAGAATGCGCGGAATTAGACGTCTGTGGGTCCCGTTATGTGAATATCATGCGCGCTCGTGCGAGAAGCTGAGCAATGCGTAAGCTAGCGCGTCGTTCATTGAAAAGGTCATACCAAATGTCGGAAATGAAAATTTCCGTAGATGCTGTCTGTAAGTTTCCACCTAGAGGGTACTCGTTGGGAAACTTGCCCATATTTGTGTAAGAACACACCAATATAGGCTTACCACCCCACGTCACAGTCACAAGGGAGGAAATCATTCAGAAAACTTTCCATCTGAGCTTTTCGAGCTCCTGAACAGCAGGAAACACAGGACTTTTATTTCTGAATGCTGGAAACACTACTAATACAGCTGCGAAATCGTCGTCACAGTGGACTGCCAGCACTGTCGAGCGCCCGAATCCATCCTGGCGCGGAAAACTCGTCCGCGTCATCTCCTCACCACGTGATCATTTGTCGGTGCCGCGTCAATTCTCCTGTGTTCCGTCTCAGCAGCGCTAGGTTTTTCTGCGTTCTGCTATTACTTTCTTCTAGCTGGGGACCTCACAAAGTTGTTTACGTTAGTGTTATTACTATATGGTACTGCTATCGCTAGGAACTTCTCGAAAGTATCACAAAGCAGTTACTTTACAAGGAGTTTGGTTACCTATTGATATTTCATTAAAAAAAGCTTGGAGTTGGGTTGCAGCATCAGTTGAATTTTGATTAGAAAATGCGATTGTGAGATCAACTGTGAGTTAATCTGAATTAAAGTTTAGCTTTTAGTTGAAGCTAATTGCGTGCATATGATGGCTTCAAACAAATTTTCGAGTTTTTCATCATTACATTCAAGAAAAAGGGACAAAATGTATTTGTTTAGATGGCTTCCATCTAATTCTCTTTCTTTAGAACGGCCCCGTATAGCGTAGACTGCCCTATTGATAGAAAAACCCAAGGGGCGGTCGATATCCATGCTTTTCATTGACTCACTTCGTGCTTCAACCTTATCCTTGAAAAATGTGGGTTCGATCGAAGAAGCCCTGATATGTTTTGGACTTTGTTCGAGATTTCGAGGAATATTTCGGCTGGGCTCTCCAGCTTTTTAACCTGGGTTTTCGATAGGGGCGCCGACGCGCTCGTTTCTAGAAGCCACTCTCTGCAGGCCCGGCGCTGCAAAATCTACCGTAACCGGGCGCGCGTTGCCGGACCAGTGCGTGGCTGCGCCCTGTGCTGGCCCTGTTGTCACCTATCGACCGCCATGTGCGCGGATCACCAGCATCACGGGAAGCGCGTAAGATCCTCAACTGTAGTTCTCGAATTCCGAACTCAGGGAACTACACTCACCATAGTACAGGCATGATTATGCGCAAGAAAGTTATGTATTTAGGTATCTGTGAACTAAATGGACTCCGGGTTTCTCATACTGAAATGCCTTTCCACCAATCCACTTTTCGTTTCCTCAAGATTATCAGTGGCGACACGGAAATCCAACGTCAGTTGTTGATGATAGTTTTTGTTCTTCGATCCTCGTTCATCTCAAACGAAGGAAGAGAAACGTAGGAAGTTTCAGCGGAACTACCAATTCTATGGTTTTAAAATCATACGATTGTATTCATATTATATTATTATGTATTATTATGTTCTGCATGTGTTGGATGCTCGGCTCAATTCGGAACGCATGCGTGGTACTATTCTCAACTGGCTTTTATCATTATGTTGCAAGAAAAATACTAAAGGATGTGGAAACTCGATGGATAAATGGCTGAAATAGAACTAGGGAACTTTTCTAACAAACTCACAGTCTCCTTTCTTGCGTATATTCAATCAAACACAATTACGATGAAGGCAGCTTTCACTCCATCATTGTCCTAGAAAGATAGAACCTAGAGCACCCTTTCACGATAACCGATCGATGGCGACGGCGGTAGCAGAGGGCGTGGCCGCGCGTTGGTCCCGCAGCGCGCGCACGATTACGGTAGATTTTGCAGCGCCGGGCCTGCAGAGAGTGGCTTCTCTCGTTTCTTGTCGGTATTGATTTCCAGAATCGATATTGATCAACATTATTGATTGCCTCCATAGTGCTCAACCTCGTGTTCTTGTGCTCCGTTCTTGCGCAACATTGCGTAGTAGGTGATCATTTCGAAATATGCAGCCTTTCATTCCAGCCTTTTCGACGTCAGCTATGGCTCGTAGTCGCAGCAGAAGTCGAGGTTCGTTTCCCATTGCGTTATTCTTTTTCCGAACGCATTTCAATACACGAATTTAGTGTTAACATCTAGAGCGTCGTCGGCGTTCGCGTTCTCGATCCGGAGAAAGGAAGCCGAGGGACCGAAGTCGTGAGCGGGACAGGGATCGTGACGATCGAGGGAAGAGGCGCTACAGCAGGGAACGAAGGAGCAGGAGCAGGTGAATAGTTTCATCCTGAGGTTTTAACTTATGGGTTCGATCACGAGCGGCTTACACTTACTGGTAGCCCTCTCAAAAAGCATCAGTTCATCGGCCACCGGCTTGTTTAACTATGTAAGACATCTTTTTGTGGACATGAGCTGTTTGGACAACCGGGGTAACGAACGTTTACATGTGTTGTGTAATAATAAAATACCATTAGATACGAAACAGGGACCAGTATCTCTTCAATTTCCTGCCTAACGTTTTTCCTGTAAAACGACTAGTCGATTAAAGGTATAAGAATGACGAAAAACGTCCCATGTTGTCATTTCCTCATTCAAATCTAGCTGCTTCCAATGTTTTCTTCGTCCTGGAGATATTCGTGTGAAACTGTGGCGTTATGTGTAATCCTAGTTAGTGTATTGATCGAATATTGTACTAGACGCATTTGACATCCGAATATTCGATTTCGAAAAAGTCGATAAATTGAGTTGTTCGGAGAGGGGGCCCTACACCGTTGGGTGAACGAAAATAAGGGCTGTGATTCTTAGTATTTTTGGAATGTTATTTATTTATTTGTTCATGGGAATTCCACGCTAAGTGACAAGTCACAATGAAAAAGATGTAAAACACTAATATAACGCAAACAAGCTAATCAAATCCGTGGTAAACAAGTAGAGGTAGAAAAACTACAAAAGTTATGGAAATTCGGGAACGATGAATTAACAAGCCGATTCTTTGAAGAGCCTGTCTACTATTCTTTTGAACTGGGCTAGCAAACATGGCAAGGTAAATCTCTTAGAAAGTCTTAGTAAATCTCACCCAGCCCTTTGCATTCGATTTTTTAGATGGACCTTCGAATTGTTATTTAAATTTATTCGATTTTTATTCGGTCAACACTCTAATCTTAAAACACATAAATCCATGTCATCTCTACCAGCTCGGTTCTTCATACGGCTTATGTCCTTTGATGGGGTTCTTATGGGTTGAACTTGCTCTCCCATGTATTTCGATCTACGCTCAATCCATTGCTAATGCTATTCGCTCGAAATTTGGCTCGACGAACTTTCGAACTGTTCGATATTCGAATAGATCGATTTTCGAAAGGGTTCTTGGTTGGCGAGTTACCGAGTGATCGAAGAAGATCGGATTTTTGGGTTATTCAGAGAATCGTTGGTCGCATAATAGAGTCATGTTCATTTTAGAGTGTCCATCGATCAATTCCGTCACATCTGTTAGCATCGTCACTTATCACACGTCGCTGTATGCTGATGAGCTCAGCATTGTGTGTTGCCCAACGACTTTATGTCCCGAGAAAACCAATCAGAACTCGAAACTGTGGAGCCCTTCCTGAAAAAAAATGATGAAAACGAAATTGTATAGATTTGGAAAGGAATCGAAAGAAAAAGAATAACGCAACTATTTCTTACAGTGTCCATTTTGACTATTGGCTGTCGAGGAGACGAAAAGGGTAGCTATCATCAATATCAAAGTTAGAAGATGGTGTAGAATTGTAGGTAGCGCTATGTGTAAAAAGCAGGAGTAATTAGCAGAAAAGTATGGTGGAAATTCTGAGGATCTGTGGGGAAATGGTAAAGTTATGCTTTGTTTCGAGGTTTTTTTCTCATCCAGAAAAGAAAAGTGTTCATTTGCAATTTTCATTCGACATCGATCGCCTTCCCTTCATCCCTGAAACTGCATCCAAAAATAACCACCAACTTCTGCTAGACTTCGAGCGTTTCTAGGATGTTTTGCATGAGTTTTGTACAGACCAATTCTTGTATATTCAGAATTTAATTCAGGAGCCCTTATGAAAGACGTCGCAGTCGAAGCAGAGAGCGACGAGGTCGGGATCGTGATGACAGGAGAAGCAGAGACAGTCGAAGCCCACATGACCGACGGAGGCGCGACGATAGGAAGACACAAGGTCGTTTTTGCGTGTACAGTGCTGATTTATTTTATGATACAACTAAATGACTACCGCTGCAATTTCGACCTCGTTCCTTCAGCAGGTTACAGTGAACTCCAAATGGTCATGGTCAAGGGCCAGGACCGTGGTGCGGTTTTCCTCCGTGTCTCTGCCCAGCGGGCCCGCTGCTTCCTTGCAGCAGGCAGACAGAGTGCCCGCGCCGCGGTCGCAGCCCTTGTCTACGACCGTTTGGAGTTCACTGTATATCCTCATCTCTTCACAATTCTTTTGGACATAATGCATTTTGCTAAAGGCACTTATTGTAATTCAGTGCCTCAGGCAACGTTCCAATTTCGTTCCAGCTTATCTTTTACTTCACCACTTACATCGCTATTTTTTTTTTAATTTCAGAGCCTATATCTCTGGATCAAATTGTGAATTGCGAGCAAGATGTTTCGGCATTGATGGGCTTTGCTGGATTTGACACGACAAAGAATAAAAAAGTACGTTTCTTTTGCTTAGTTTTCATCCTGATAATTTTTAATCGTCTGACTACTGGAATGGAGTTAATCGAGGATCTGTTATGAATATGCGCAGCTCAAAATGTTCGCCTAGGAGATTAACATTCTTGAAAACGTTGTTAAGCAGCGCAGAATTCTTGAAATCTGGTTTCGTTGCAGGTAGCTGGCAACTATGAAGGTGCCGTAAAAATCAACAAACCTCGCCGCTATCGCCAGTACATGAACAGAAAGGGTGGATTCAACCGACCACTCGACTACATTGCCTGATCTCTCGGATTGTGTTTTTTCTTTGAATAGTGTTATCATCTCATCGAGCTGATTTGTGTGTTGTTATGGTTTTCCTCATTTCGTGCTAATGAATATGTATTTGGATCTTTGTACATGTGCTGGTCAACTGGTAGTGGACCAGATGTACTGCTTATCATTGCTATTGTAGGTTTTCGCTTCAGTATAGAAAATTTATGGGCTGTTTCCATTCGTTTGCTCCGGAGTTTGCGTTTTCATTCCAGAAAGGTTGAAATTTTTGTTTACCCAGCTTTATATTCAGAGAATTATGACAAACTGTCTTGGAAGCGTTATATCCGTGGATTGCGGTGAATTTGGATACTATCAAGGTCGACTTATTTCGTTAGATGCTGAGTCGAAGGACATCGTACTTGCCTCTGCATTCAAGTTGGTCCACTTTGCTTCGTGTCTACCTTCGACTTTTCATTTCGACCTCCCATTTTAGAGAAGGAATCCCTCTGGGCAAGAATGTGACGCTGAACGGTGCGCAAATTGTCAGTTTAAAGGTCTTGAAAGCTGCACAACCAACAGAAGAGCCGCAAGTAGCGTCCACTTCTAACAATCATTTGGAAAGGAAGGAGTTTACAAAGAAGCCAAATGGAATAAAGCAGAATGGTGCAGTAGTTCACAGAAGCAAAAGCACTATTGAGTGTAAGTTCATCTTTTTTTTTCAATTTCCTTCTCATTCCATCCGACAGTATTATTCCTAGCCTCTAGTGTTTTCTTTTTTTTTCACCTAAAGAAATGAAAAGTTGAAATTTAAACCTGAAGTACTCGTTTAGCTTATTGGTTTGGCTTACGATGACATCTGTTAAAAAGCATCACAGTGTCTCACATAGCTCTCGAAAACATCGTCGTTCATTATCTGGGACATACAGTGTGTATATTTCGGGGTGGCCTACGAGTGCACCACGTGGCATGACGTGTGAAGTACTGCTGGCAGCGCTTCAGCAGTCAATAGGTGGGTATCGATCGCCAGCTCGCGTCATGGCGGGCGGTGCGCCCGCACGACACCCCGAAATATACAGAGGATACGTTGTCCACCCACCAACGTTATTTTTCCAGCCGTGATTGCCTTGTGAAATTGCAGCTCAAATAGTGGTCGCTTGCGGAGTTTATCATTATTCTTATTGTTCTGCCTCTGTATTAATGCTTTGTATGCGCCACAGTATTAGAATCCACTCATGAATGCTGGTTCCCACAGTGAACTCTAAACGGCCAGTGACAAAGGGCGGGACCGCGACGCCGCATTCTTGGGCAGAGACGCAGGACTCTGCGTGCTGACTCTGATTGTCTGCAACAGCGTGGCACTCGAGTTCTGTGCTGCTGGCAGAAGCAGACATTCAGAGCGAGCTAATAGAGCCCTCATGTCACTGCTCAAAAACATCGTGCCGCTGTCCCGGCCCTTCCCTACGACCGTTTGTAGTTCACTGTACACTTCTCCTTTTAGGTCTCGTATACATTTGCTCACCAGTAATCCCCACCTAATCTCTTGTTGAAAAATGGAAGATGGGAGCTGTTGATACTCTTCACAAGCTTTTATTTACATTCATGTTTATTTTGATCAGAAAAAAAACCCTGTTACTTAAATCATGGCGAATCTTGCCAACATATTAGAGGTGTTCATCTATGTGAGGGCGGATATCCTTTTTGAATTAGGATGTATTATTGAAGAAACTTGCCGATCGATTAACATCTGATTAGTGCATCTTATGACCTTCTCTTTTATACCATTTACCTTCTCAAAATTCAGCTATCTTGCATGTGGGCTATATCTTTTCGAGTAAATTGTGTGGCCTCCATGTGTGTCGTCTTATTGTTATGAATTCTTTTTACGGATTTTGCTATTTCAATAACCATAGTCATTCTCGGTTTATATAAGCTTAATAGTTTCCATTACTGGATGACCAATTGAGCTAGTTTTTTTTTCAGTCACCAGTGAAGACAACACAAATAATAGACACAAGACGAGCGGTTGGCGTTCCCGGTTAGTTATATGCTTACCAGTATAGGTTTAGGCCTTCAGTTCGTTGAAGTGCTATGTTATTTTTATTCCAGTCCTTTGGCTGCGGTACAGAATAAATCGAATAACACGGCTGTGCACAGAAAAGCGAGCTCTGTCAGTTCAACAAGTGAAGAAGGGCAAAGGTTGTTAGTACAGAAATGTATTTTCTGTCAAGTTTTGTTGGTAAGATAGGATTTTAAGTGCTCCCGCTGATGAGGTGCCGAAGAACAGAACAAGAACTAGGAAAGTTCGCAGATCGGAATCTGAACATGTAAGTCGTTCGGTAGCCCTACAACTGTCTGAAGTTCCTTTTAGAGTGTTTCCAGAATTTGAACATTTATCGTTGGCTATGTAATGAAATTTTATTTCATTGTAATCTGGGCTAGTTTTATGTTTTTGTTGCCAACACTTCCTATTATTTGAGAATCTCACTATCCAGATGCATAGCCAGGCAGTGTACGTATCGGAAACACCTCAATTTCGACGCTTTGAGCCGCAAGTCCCGGTCCCTAGAGAGGTACTAGCTGCAAAAGTGAAAAATAGGGGAAAACCCAAAGGTGAGCGGAATATTGATTATTTGGTGCGATAGGTTTAATCACACTCACTATAGGTCCTAGCGGTAATCCACTTTTGGATTCGAGAAAATTACGCGGAAGAATAGCGAACGGAAACGACGAGTTGGTTAAGCCGATCGATTTTGATCTACTGGATACAGATTTCGATTTTGCAGCCAATTTGGAGCAGTTTAAACGGGAGGTTAGTTCTGCAAAAGGCAGTGATGATTTGGAGGCCTCAATTTCATTCGATTCAATGAAGGGGGTCATTTCTTTTTTTGTGGACAGTTATCAACGAATTGTTTATTTGTGAACAACAGTTTGCGTGATTTTTTCCGTTCTCTCCAACCTTTTGAAGCCGGCTTTATCAGTGGCTTACTTAGTAACATCGACATTTACCCGGTGACTAGGGAATTTCGTTAAAGGACACTAAGTAATCATGCTCCAATCTGATCACTACTTCAGGAAAGTATTCGTTTTTTCAGGACTTGGACGATGAGTACTATGAAAGTGTAGAGAAACAGAAAATGTCCCAGAATTTTGCCCATTATGAAAATATTATCGATGATCCTACAAGATGCACTTCTTGGACTAACATACTTGGCACAAATACCACTACTGCTGGTTCAGGACGTATCAGCACCGACAACAAAACGGAAAGGTTCCTTTAATTTCATTAGTTTCTCCAGTCAGAAGTCGCTTTTTCTTTGCGATGAGAATTTCTCAGGCGCTCTCCTCCAGTTCGATCGATCTCGTTCTGTCCAAGTGGGTATGAAACCACTTATGACGGTTTTCCTCTACCAGTACTCGACGCTGCGCTCAAGAAGAAATATTTACAGGTGAATGATTGATGTTGGAATGTTATTCTATTATTAGTATTCTGAAGAGTTTTCTATTATTATTAGTATTCTAAAGAGAATAATGATTTAGGAATGTTGTTCGGCAATGGGTGCTGATGTATATCATTATTTGGTTGCTGATAGGTTGATTATGTGGCTAATAGATGTTGTAGGAAGGTGTGTCCTACGATTTTCAATGTGTTTGATAATTTTCCAAAGAATGATGACAATGGAGGAAATTTTTCAGAGTTGGCATATCACTTGATCATGCTGTTGTTTTGGCGTCGGCCAGTAGTGCCTTACGCCTTCTTGATCGTGTTCTATCTCATCTAGATAATAGGGGGTAGGTTTTCACGGTTTTTTTTATTCTGTTGTATTCTCGTGGTCACCACGATCCAAACGTCTGTAATCGCCACCCAACCGCCACGCAACTCAGTGGCAAGGCTGCTGCGTGGCGCCATGACTAGCGAAATGCGACGCGGCCGCCACGCAGCAGCCTTGCGACTGGGTTGCGTGGCGATTTCTGCGACTGCACACGTTCGGATCGCGATCACCACGAGAATATATATTTTACTTGCACCTGTTGGAGCTGTTTATGAGCTGTTCACAGTTGGTAATCAATAAGTATATAATGCATAACTGAATTCTCCATTTTCTTTGTGTGCTTCGGAAATTTAAGTGTAACTATAGCTTGATGGTGTTAGTGATCTGTTGAGATCTGTTCCTCATTGTTTTCTTGTTCCATTATGTTCTTTTAAATTATTTTTCTCTTTTTGATCTCCTCTTCTCAGTCTTTTCTGAGATTTGAAAAGGTTAACAGTACATTACATTTAGGTGCTCAACCACCGTCTACGGTAAATTTCCGAGCTTTGACTTTGGTTCTGTTACTGTTGTGGACCGTGTGACTGCGTTACCACCGTCTTCGAAGGTTAATTGATCTACTAAACATCCTCATACGAGTGCGTATTTTTGTTCGTTTCAGATAGTTATTGTACTGGCTGACGATTTAACCGCTGAAACGCAGTCATGGCTTTGTAAACAGAAGAGCGCGCATGTAGTTTCGCTTGAGTGTGCTCCTAATGTGGTGGAGCATCAAAAGGCAAGTTCTGCTAAATTTGAGAGTATATTTGTTGTTTTTTTTTCTTCTGAAAATGTACTATGTTCTAGCTTCATATCTTGATGTTGGGTGTTTTAACGTCTGGGATTTATTCTTTCACCTCAAATGCTCAACCACAACTGGGGAAAACGAGTTTTGCCCAGTTATGTGCGGCCATAAAATCCAGCAAGTTCATTGGTGAGAATTTTAGAGCATTTCAGATACATTACAGTATGAATACTTTTCTTTTTCTTTGTTTGCTTATGTCTTCCTCTTAAGATTCTGCTGTTTGTGATGTGGGAGCACCGTTTTCATGGATTGCTGAAGATGGAAAAGCGAATCTTCAGCAAGCTTTTTCTACCACCTTGTTACGCCGCCTCTGTTGAAGTGGATTTCATATTCAGGACCATGACTACACGATTGAGATAGCACCTTTATCTTTTACTTTTCTCTTTACTTCTGAATTTGTTTTTCAGATTACTTCTCCTAATATATTTATGAGGGTTTATGCTGGTTGCTATTTTCCTCATGGTTACGTAAAGTTTCTTCTTTAACAGGTTTCCACGTCATAACTCTCAGGAAATGTAGTAATTTTCTGCTCTACCTTAAAGGCAGTGTCCAGGCAAAATTCTCGATACTTCGAATCTGGCATCTTCTTACTCTTCTCGCCAAGCTGATTGCGACTGTGTAGGTTTTCCCCACGAAAACCTCGAAATTTGTGGTTTTGATAAGGTTGAAAGTTACGATGTGGACGAGTTGTCCGGCCAACAATGAAAAGGTGGCAGTGATGCTTCACGAGCTCCTACATTTCGGAAAACCCAGCTGATTACTGTTGATCATAAACTCTAAAGCATCCTGAGGAACATTTACAATACCATTTCACTCATCTCGTTGGTAGTTTTACTAGTAATCAGTCTTTTTCCCCCAAGTGTAGTGGAAATTCTAGACCAGTATCGATTGCAATACGTGTCAAATTCAAGAAAACAAGCTGACCCATGTTGGAGAGAGTGCCATCTCTAACATAACAGAATGGAGAGGGACCAGACTGTCAGACAGTAAGACATGTCTTGACCGTCTCAGACAAGATTTGATCTGCTTTCATGAAATCGTCGGAGGGGCGGAGCGGGCACTGGAAGTGGATTTGGGTACTGGGTCTAAGGCGAATATCTCGCTTATTTCTGGGTCTTTTTCGCTGGAACTTTGGCAAAGGCCTATAGAGTCGACACGCTTTCATAATCAGATGAGCACTCTAGCTCGATGATTTTGCCTGGACACTGCCTTTAAAGCAAGGCATAACACGAGGAGTTGGTTTGGTAACTCGTAAGGTAACAGTTGCCCTATGCGAAAATCCATATCCTCCCTAATTGCTGGAAACCTGTTGATGTGAGAACATCCCGTTACTTGTCATTCGCTATATTTCTTTTCATGTTACGTAAGGTTAGTTTTCTACCTAAATATCCAACACTCCTCTAGGTTTCTCTAAACCAAAATATTGCCTTTTTTCGACCGTGTGACTGCACTTTGGGTTCAATGGAAGTCAAAGTCCTTACCGATACCGGTGCTATGTCTCTGTCCACATTTCCCTTGTAGACTTTCAGTACGATCTCCTTCAAAGAATGTATTTAGAACTGCCTGTATTAGTTCTTGTTCCTTCATCTACTTTCGTTTTATGGTGTAACCTTTCGACAATAGTACATAGTTTTACGTATCAGTGCTACGCTAGGATTTTATTCCCGAAAATTCAGTGAGCTTAGTTGTCGTCTATGGTTTATATGCGCTTTATTCACCAGACATTTCTGCTTGGCTTGTTTCTATCATCTCGGGTTCAGTTACGGATTTGTTCCAGTGGTGTTCAAAAAGCCGTGATTTTCTGTGGAGTTTGTGCTATTTTTTCTATCCTTTTTTTCTTACAGCAACGTGCTGGTTCCATACAAATTTCCCATCATCATTCCATTGTAGTCATCAAATCGAACTGAGAGATTCTCTGCGATAGATGTTGCTTGTCATTGGTAGATTGGTGCAGCATATCGCGCTTTATGCTTGTTCATTTCGAACGAAACGAGCTCTTCTCTACTGCTTTTCGGACTTGAGTGCCCAGTTTTGTGAAGTATTCGACGTTCGCTCAGCTTTTGTGCATGGTTTTGGTGTTTGCTGTTCTCCTACCATTTAACAAATTCGTGGTCATGATTATTTCCATACATATTGTTGTGATCATTTCCTTTTGGTTGAAATTTGCTCCCTGTTTTTCTAACAAAATCCCTATATATCAATTTGTGTGTATCCTTCCTATTCGTGAGTGAATTGTGCAGAAGTTGTTGGAGTTGGTTGCTTTTATGCCCCCGGTCATGGTAGTAGCAGTCATTTTGACTCGTTTTCGTATACTGTTGGCTATTAAACGGTCTCTATAGTCATTTACAGTGGTTTGTTTACGTTCCTTTCCTCTCTTATTATATTTCGGTGTTTGGTGTTCAAAGTAGCCTTTGTTAAAGAGTAGTTTTTCCTTCAAAGAGTCATGTCTTGATGGTGTCTTCACACAGTTTTATTGCTATTAATCGAATGAAAAAATGTTATTGGCGAAGTGTAGTTCAGTACGTACTGCTCAAGAGTTTCAGGTTCCTCTGAAAATGAGTAACACAACGTTGGGGTTGGAGCCCACGTCCCCATCACCTTCGCAAATAATCTCTCTGTTCATGTATGAAGCTGAAAATGATACCGACCGGTTAGATCGGTTAGTAATTTATTTTTTCTAAGGCTTCTTGGAATTTTCATTCGAGGTGAAGTTTTCCTACTCGAAGCAGCGAGCAGCTTCGATGTGTTTCTTCCTAAGGGTATTATAAAAAAAGATGTTTCCAGGAGCATGCCATCTCCATTACTTTGGGAAAATTGCTGAGCGTACCTCCATGGTTTATGCAAGTCAGGCTTTATTCATGCTTGCGGCGCGTAAAAGTTTACGCGCCGCACTAAAACGTCACAAAGTTTTCGCGTTGTATCGATGCGGCTGAAATGAAAACGCAGTATGTTCGCGCGGCAACCGCGGCGGCGAAACCAGGAACGTTCCCCACTTGCCAGGAATTCTCTGGTCCCTCCTTATATTGTGTTGTGAATCGGCGCGTAAACTTTGACGCGCCGCAAGCATGAATAACGCCTCAATCAGCAATTACAGAACTACAATCTATCGTTTGGGCAGTGCATTCTGCGCGACAGCGTGTCTCCTGCCATCGCAGCACGCAGATTGGTCGGTCAAATAGCTGACTCGCAATCGATCCGCCTTCTTTGACGAGTTTCGTCATTCTGTTTACGTCTGTACTTGTTATAAGAACAAAGAGAAAACAAATAATAAATAAATAAATAAGAGGAAACAAAAGAAAACTCATTTCATTGAAGACAACGGATTGATCGTGGGTCAGCTGTTTGACCGACCGCGCTGCGTGCCCCTATGCCAGCAGAGCCGCTGCTAATGCTCTGTCTAAATGAAACGACTGCACCGGTTTGGAAGGGATGAAGTTGAGGAAGTGCTTGGCACCGGACCCAGCAGTGTCCCACCTCGAAAAAGTTGTTTCGAAACATTTTATAAGCAAGTGTAAAACCACCGTGTTGGGAAGGTACAGGATCTGTTAATAGCTGGAATAGGAAAGTAAGTGGATGCATTACTCTTCCTTTCTGATATGACCAGGTCTTGTGAAGCCTTATTGACTTATGCAGTGCTGAGTGCAGTTTTATCACTGCCGTTTTTGTCTCGGTCCCTGTCATGTCAATTGCTTCCTTTCTGCCGACCATTCTTTAGCTGCCTCTCAGATTTGAGTTATCTGCTGCAGCGTAGTAATTTTTGTTTTGGGATTTGCTCATATCGTACGATGCGACAGTTTTTTTTTCTCTTGAAATGTTGAATTCGCTCTTGTGCCAATCTGTTTGGTTTAGAACCTTATTACTAGCGATAAGAAACCCTCGAGAAATTGAACTTGAACTTTTGTAAGTATCGAATTGTGATCGATTTTCTACGAGAATCGAATGCTCGTTTGATGAATTTCCCTTATCTATGAAAGTGCAGGCCAAATATCAAAACAAACGTGATGGTTGCACGGAGTTGCACCACAAGCAGTCAGGAATGCATGCATCACTGGGATAGCCTATGGTAAACACCACACAACTCCACGCATAGCTAACACAGGTATCATCAAGTTTACTTGGGGTAATCTCAATTATGCATCCAGGCCTAGCAGTAAAATGCGAAATCAGAAAACATGCAGCCATGCACAGTGGCTAGACTCTCAATGTCGAGACCGAGCGTTGATCTTCAGAATGACTCGACCAATGCGTCTCAGTGAGTACAATAGTTGAGAAGACATCAGAGAGGAAAAGAATGCGGAAAGGTGCGCAGAGTGGAGAAGAGGGAGAGAAAAGCACGCTATCTGCACGCACATTCAGCTATCGTCGTGTTTGAAACAGACTATAAAGAGTCCTTTTTTGCTTGTTCTCGCACACCAAGGAGGCGCACGTTGATTGAGCTTGAAATGAAAGCTAGATCCAAATAAGTCATTACCACTACGGGGTATGTATCATTGTGAGGAAAGAAGGGGCATAACCAGGCGACTCTGATTGGCGCACTCGGGCCACCCGTCACGCCAATCTGTTTGAACTCGAACGGCGTCAATCCCATCGCAGGAAACTTAAAAACCGTGTTTTGCATGAGATTGAAAGATGCAAATCCCACGTCATATGTTTCCTTATGTTGAACAGCACCCGAGATTGTTATAGCCTTTATTGTTTTCGGCCAACGGCCGAAAATCCACACCACTAGGGGCACACCGAGTCAACAACCATAGCAACAACGATTTTGAAGTCCAAGTAACGATACTCGCGCAAGAAACTGATATCGCGACGCGGAAAACAATGGAGGCATTCTGGATAAGGAGTAGATGCCCGCAAATGAACCGAAAGGATGAATGCCTGGCAATCACTAACGAACTGGCATCATATCTCGATCTCTGTCAACTAGATCCTCAGCGTGACTGACCGGGTGGTTCTCACTTGGCACTGATATTCGCTACTAGCCGGCTGTCACTAGCACTGGCATATCTTAAGGTTTGCGGGTCTTTGCTGTTTTTCCTTGATTGAAAGATAAGACTTCAAACTACGGTATTCAGCCCATGCAAGAAAAAGGATATAGCAAAGATTGAAAAAGTGCAAAATAGCTTCACCAGAAAAATATTTATCAGAAAAGGAAGTTTCTCCTACTCAAGTCTCCCCTGTGCAATAATAAGGAATCGTTATTTTGATATTCCCTCTCTTGAATCTAGACGCCGATTTTTCGACGTCTGCATGGTTTATAAAATACTACATGAATGGAGCTCTGAAAAAGCTAAACTATTCTTCTCTATAGTAACATCCATAACTAGAGGGGGTGAATTCAAAATTTTTTACAGAAGAGCGCGAACTTCTGTCAGAACCAGAAGTTTCACTGTTCGAGCGGGTGCGGCATACCTCTCTAAGCAAATATGCACCCCCTTTAAACTCTCTTGCAGCTTTCAGAAAATTTGCCTTTACAAGAACAACTACATTTTAAAAGAGCAATGGTGCAGTTTCAAATTGAAAAGGTAACATTGTATGAAATAGTGATTAATTTTGGCTTGAACTGATTAGTACTGACTTCTACTCACAGTTCTATGAAAATTATTTTTTAACGCTTGTCTTAAACAGCGTTATAAATGTAATGTAATGTAATGTAATGTAAACTTTCGGCCTGACCAGCTAATGCACTTGATCTCGTAGATTCTATAAATTGCCAAACCGTTTCAGGCCCTGAAGAAAGCGATTTAGCCGAAACGTTGGCCGAAAACAATAAAGGCTATAACAATCTCGGCTGCTGTTCAACATAAGGAAACATATGAAGTTAAACTATGCCGAGATTTGAAAACAGTCGAACTTGGAGCAAATCCCACGATTAAGACATGCGTGCTCGTGCGAAACACGGCTTTTTAATCAATAGTTCTATACCAGCAATGGTGAATTCATACAAAACCCATGCAGACCCATGCAAAATCCATGCGGAACCCATGCAGAACCCATGCATGGCACGAGAAAATCGTGTATTTCTCGTGGGTTCTGCATTGGATTCGCATCGAATTTCGGAGACGCATAGGTTCTGCATGGGTTTTGCATGGGTACGCATGGGTTTTGCATGGATTTCACCATTGCTGATAATGAACTATTGATTGAAACATGCACGTTTTAATCGTGGGATTTGCATCTTTCAATCTCATGCAAAACACGGTTTTTAGGGTTCTTAAGATAATGCATGGTCTATTTGTGCTTAGCGGCGTACGAGTCAACCAAGTGGGCGTTGCGGGCGGCCCGAATGTGCCAATCAGAGCTGCCTGGTTACGCCCCTTCTTTCCTAACGATGATACGCACCCACCACTAAGTATCGCACTGAGAAAAGGCTCCGTGCATATAAAAGCAACAGGATTAGAGCATTAATCTTAGTAAAGGTAAAGGGAAGATAACTAAACAGCACTAAATACCTCAACAGTTTCTTTAACCACTGAACAGTAGGTTTTCTGAAGGGTCAGTAGATGTACGTATAACCAAATTTAGGGTAAGGTGACATGTAATTTATTTACAGTGCATATACACTTCTGGGCGCATTGACCCTGTCCGGAGCATACATGACGGATTGGCTGGAAATAGCGGCAAGCATATTCCTTTGGATGGCAATTTCTTATGCAGTCCTATACCTGGGTGCAGCTCTCGTGGCTCTACTGATGATGCGACGACATCCATATGTGGTGCTCTTCGTCCTTCCCCTTCTGGGTGAGTGCCTCATGCCGGTGTATGTATGTAATGAATTCTTGCATTGGTAAATTACTGTTTACCTTCCAGCCATGTGCGTCATTGGACCAGTTACCGTTGGAGTGTTGACGTCACTGGTGCTAGCGTACACGCTTGCAGCTTCAGACAAGGAGATTAGTCCTTGGCATTGTATGGTACTAGGCGTATTTCAGAGCATTATGTTAATTGTAGTGTCGTTCAGCCGGTTGTTAGGAACGCTTTAGCACACAATGTCTAATTTGAAACGTGTTTTGTGCGGAAGACGCCTTTCACCATTCATATTTATGTACATTAGTGACACTGAGAAGTGAGGTGTCATGTTCCTCTTGCACATAGCAGTAGCGGTGCTCAAATACTCTAGAAAATATGCATCAGAAACAGAGGCCAAGCACCGTGATACGTCGAATTTGAAGCCTAAGGCCGTCGCCTCACACTTTTGCTATCCTCCCCTCACTTGCTGCTGAAACTTCCTAAAGGATGATGATTGCAGTTGAAAGGAGAATGGCAGCAAGTAGAGGAAGGTGCCGGTACGCTTCGAACTCAACATACCACGCTGTTCGGTCAGCGTTGGTGATGCATGACTATCAGGGTAACTTTTCGCTCCTGAAATGAGGTGTTTTTCCTGCAAAGAATTGCCTCCACAATGAAATACTGTCGAAATGTGGAGATATCGCTGCAAATCTTGGGAATTTGAGCCGTGGTAAAATGCCGACAACTTGTAGAGCTGAAAAATCCCAAATCATAGAGCGGAAGAGAAGGCGGGCGAGAATAAGCGAGA
>JARK01001455.1:394575-444348 GCA_000688135.1 Ancylostoma ceylanicum | reverse complement strand
ATATTCATATCATATTATTATTGATTATTAAATATGAATTGAAAGAAACATTAATTGAATATGAATTGAATTGTACTGATATAACTGAGTGACTTCTGCCTTCCAGGCAGTTACTGATTGTCTTCGATTTTCTATGTATTGTATTGTAGCCTTATATTGTATCCATAAATCAGCGTGGTCCAGCCACGTGCAAATAAATAAATAAATAAAGGAAAAATTTTTTGTTCATATGTTTCAACAGCTGTTAGCACCAAATTTGACTTTGCGGAGGTAAATTAATTAATTGCTTGCATGGCTCTTCCATTTTTGAACTGTAAAACTTATTGCATATGTAATCTATGTCAAATCCAACATATATTGATAACTGCATAAAATAAGCTTCGTAACATATCACAAGTGTTGCGTGATTGTCAAAACATGCACATAGTCAGCACTGCTTCCGAACTACCTAACGTTTTTGTGAAATCACTGGGAAATTTCTCCGGGTAAACTCCTTTTAGACACCTACATTACTGTAATAGCTTCGCAAAAACAAACATCCCTGAATCAGAATGGTTGAACTTACGGCTTATTCGTGAGACAGAATATGTTGATGGTATTGTTTCCCTCGCACATCTTCAATGCACATCCGATGCGATACGCATCCCATCGAAGGAGCTTCAATTTTCAAGTGTTATATAACACATATCGGCAAGCAAAAAACACTCTAGAAGGAATAAGTGAAGAAATAAAAAAATGGATTGCACTTACGTTGCAGTTATCCCTATTCTTCTCATGATAGAGTACGATACTTCGTCCAGGGTCACTGTCTTCAAGATTCAGCCCCGACTTATCAATTTCTGAGAGCCACTTCCCCAGTCCCCACTGCTCCCACTGCCCATTCCACGATGTTCCTGGTTGCTTCTCAAGGCTAAAACAAAGAAGACGAATACAAACAACTTTCCGAACCTCAATAAATATTACGTTATTGGAAAAGTTTCCCGCCATTTAGTTTTGTATCCGTTTCAGGTATAATCTTAATAGTGTTACAAAACCTTCTATCCAGTATGTAAAAATTTCCTAATCTCGCAACAAATGTACGCTCGGTTACATTTATGGCTGAGGAAATCATCCTCGACTCTGAGCAAATAAGACTGCTCCAGCTTCACGAAGTCAGCAAGCACAAGCGATGGAACGAAGAAAATGAGTGAACCAATGAGCGTTTTGCTTATGAACCGAGAAAATTTGGGTGTCACACTTTAAAAAAAACAACTTCGGCTTGAGCAACAAGCGACGGTCTGGTAGATTCTTTAGTTGTAATATATTTCTGAATTTCCCAGTCTGTTCCGTCTAGTTTTCGTTTCGTGCATGAACCTTATACGGAAACTAAACCTATAAGTAAGTCTCCTCCTGCACTCATCAGTAAGGTGAAGGAGACCTACTAAATTGAATTTCGTAATCGATTTTATTATGTGCACATATTTTACTTAGTTTGAAGGCAGTCCAGGAAGGAGTTGATGTTGGTCTGTTCTCGCATGGAAAGCGCAACATCGTTTTTGACGAATCGTGCATCTTTGATCTTGTTAGCCGCAATGGTTTTTAAGTTGCCTAACAATTCAAAAGAGCAGCTGAAAGGATGTGTTAGTACAAAAAACTGGTAGGCCTGTAGGCTGACGACAGCAAGCCATGCCCTCACAGTATAACTACAAATCCAACGAATCATGTCTCTGAATTCTCAACATGAACTTGTAGACCCCCTGCACATTTACAGATTAGAGAAGTAGTAAGGCATGGAAACATAATGAGTGGCATGGTATGTATCAGGATAGATGACCGAAAGGAAAGGAGAACATACTTCGGGGATGACCAAGATGATTCCAGTCAACTCGTCAAATGAATGAAAGCAACCTGGTATTGTAAATACACGGAGGGACCTAGCAGAAGATCTTCTTTTATCATTTCCTTTCAAGACTCTCCCCCGCTAATTTGCTATTTATTTTCCATTCGGATAGGTCAGAAGGCAGCCACAGCATGCTCATAGAGGATAATCAGCTCTATCTTTCCTAAGAGTTTCAGTTTTCTAGAGCTTCATATGTTTTTGGGAGCTCGATGGGCAGTGTTTTTTTTTTTAATTTTCAGGTCTCCGAGGAAAAATTTCAAACCTAACTCGCTCAAATAGGAGCAAGTTTGGAGAGCGATAATAGGCTGAAGAATGGAGGTAGTGAATGTCTGGTGAAACGCAAACACTATTCATGGGAATTTAAGGACTGAAAACCTCGCAATTTGAAGGTATGGTGGGGACTCCCATAGGTATCACGAGAATTCTCCTTCTATATGTATTACAGGTGGATATTTCCCGTGTCACTCGATCNGGGGGGGGGGGGGGGGAGAGCATTGAGGGTCGGTTTTTTCCATCGTCATGCTTGACCTCAATCTGTACCTGCCATCTAACTCTCATCAGAGCCCTTTTTGACACTTGCCTTTTTTTGTATCCGTCGAAAAATTATTTTTGTTACTCTGTTAGCCTACAACGCACATGATTTTAGGATGTATTATAAAGATTAAAATTGGAAGAGGAAAGTGTGCACATACAAGTCGAAGAATCCCGTCGTTCCATTTGGAGCAGTAGGAGGAGGTGTCGTATAGCACTTTTCTTTCAAAATCTTGATGGCTTCTTTTTCGAGCTCGCAGTTATATCCCTGAGTTTAAGCACATGGAATAAAAAGAATATTGCGGGATAGGTGAGTTTCAAAATACCCCACAACAATCGCAAGCTGCGGTTTGTTGCGGCCACTATCATATTTCAAAGGAACTCAAAGCACTTCAAGCAGGTTTTGCACTATCACGTACTTTTTTATCAGCTTTTGCACCTTTGCGCAGCGCCATTCCTGAGTTCTAGCACTTGGGTAAAAGCAAATAGTTTGAATTAACAGAAAGAGAAAATTCGTGATTTTTATTGCGAACCTATGCGGATTGCTGCAGTGGATATCTTATTTTAGAGGAACTTAGCAAGTTAAGCCGTTGCTGTTTTTCGAGTAAAGAAACGAGTAAAGCCAGTAAGTGCGTGGAGTGTGTGTAACTATGTGAACCCAAACACGCTGAGGATTCCTCAAGGCTTTCACCGCCTCCTTCAGTGATTCAAGAAAGGTGTTTTCTTTCAACAAACAATCTTGGCTATGTGGCTCCAGTGAACCCCATATTGTAAGTGAAAAGGAGGGAGGGTTGGAACTCATCATAAAATGCGACGGCAATGGGAATACTTTTTACTTTTTTGTAATGCACCAAGCACATGTATTCTGTTAGCTGCGGGAGTGCCCATGGGGGAACATTGTCTGCCAATACGACCGCAATCGTATCGATCGGCTGATTCGATCGGAAACAATAGTGAAACATCAAAATGGTACGGATCACATCACCTGTGTGAAAAATACGTTGAACCAACCAATCGCTTGGCAGCTACCACTACGGTCGCAACTGCAGACAATGTTCTCCCATGGGCACTCCCTGAGCTAACAGATCATACATACAGTGAACTCCAAACGGTCGTAGACAAGGGTCGGGACCGCGGCGCTGTTTTCTTCTGCCCAGCAGGACTGCTGCCTCGATGCAGCAGACAACCCGCACCTGCCTAATTTAACTTCACCATTTCTGACCTGGCACGTTGGATTCTTATGGAAAGAGAGCAGTGTGCGTTAACCAGAGTTTTTGCCGATTCAGTCCAGAAGCAGATCGGTTACGAACAGAACATTGCGAACGATTGCAAAATTGGTTACGCAGCTGGTAGTATCCTATGCATTATCCGTAGCTGTTATTTGTTCCAAAAGTCGGAGCTGCTCCAATAGAGAACGGTAAAGACGCGTAAAGGCCTATTTTCTATGCTGTAGAAATTGTCTAAAATTTGCTTCCAGGATCTGCTTTAAATTTCCATAACTTGCAGGCAAACGTTCACCATCTATCACGTTTTTGAGGAGTTTTGCAGTATGCTGTCATCATTTCCAGCTTCAGAAGCTCTTGCTACCTGAGGAAAAAAACCGCCAAATATGCCGACTAAAAATTGGCAGCTTCCGATGTTCATCCTCTGTAGGTTCCCGTGTTCTGACCGTAGGGCAACAGGGATGTGCTCATGAGTAGTGGTCCTTAATAATCATAGAATATTGCGCCACTTGTCAAGGTTGTACTTCGGTTACGTTGTGAAAAAAATTAAAGGCGGCGGAGAAAAAAACAACAAAACTTTCAAAGCAATCCAATATTTGGTAATTACTCAGTCCACTTTTTTAGCATTGATACATACAACGCCGATAGGGTAAGAGAGTAAATAACGAACTCAATAGAGCAACCAACTAACCATCTCTCTCATAAACATTCCTTTTGGCAACGGCTTCAACCAGGTAGCTCCGTTTCTTTGTTTGCCGTCGACCAATTTCACACGGTTGTCATTTATAAGCTTGACGATTCCCTTGCGTACCCACTGCTCAGTTCCGTCGGAGTGGTCGCATGTTCCTAAACCACGACACCTTGATTTTGATAACTTCAATTCCTTCAAAACTTTAAATGAGAGCATGATTGTCGTTTTGCTGCTGTACAAATAACTGAAGGCCACACCTTCGTTATTGTAAATCTCAGGAGTCGGATTATCGTCATAGTCTTCGGACAACTCCTCAGTGGGTTCATTACCGGAAGACACAGTCGCTTCTTCCCGTGGAAAAACTGTGGAGAGCAATACAGCCTGGAGTGTTTGTTACAAGAAGAGACAACAAAAGGTTATTTCACTGGGCTCCGAAATGGGAAACCTCACCGCTATCGCAACTATGTAGGCAAACACCATGATCTGACTGGATGAGAAGAACAGCACATTTTATACCATTGAGGGACCACAAAGATTATCGTTCTTTGAGCCTTTATAGAGTTTTGCTGTCGAGCTAGTTATTGCCGAACGGGCAAGATTCAGGCGTAGCGAGTTGACGCCGCCCAGTGAAACTGGACGCCCGTTTGATACTACCCAGCGCGAAAAAAATATTGCCAAGCATTAGTTTTGCCAATCGTTGAGTCGGCTCACCGTGGCAAAACTCTGTAAGTTACCTAAAGCGATGTTGCCGCGAAAAGGTCGCCCTGAGTTGCAGCTGAGCTCGTTACAAGGCGAGTCACTTGCCCCGTGGAAGAGTTCCGTGCACGCCCTTACTATAAACTACTATAAACTGACACACTTTGACACATAGAGAAGCAGAACCATTAGTTCTAGAGCGTCCAGAGATGGTTACTCTACAGGTATGCGTACAAAAAGGTCGCACGTATCGCACGTCACAATATGTTTGCATATATTAGAGTGTACAAGTGTAAATGCGCGTTCGGGGGTCAAACAAAAACCATTTTAAAAACGATGACACAACACCTTAGTCCAAACTGTTTTCACCTTTGGTATCGGTAAACCTTTGCCAGCTTTCGCGATGACAACGAATGCCTCCCTATAAAAGTTCGTTACTCAGCTCACCCAAACGCTAAGCTGGCGCAGTTTTCGAACTTTTTCTCTACCAAGGGAAATTGCACTGGCAAAAGTAAGTGATCGCCTGATAGAGCCAAGTTTAGGCTATACAACGACTATAAAAAGGACTCCCCAGCATAGGTGAGGATATGAGGGCGATATAAAGTTCGATTGACACCCGAGATTTCGGTTCACTTATCCAAATTCCGGGAATTTTTGAAATGCAGATTTTTGGACCAGTGTTTTCTAATAACGAAATGATCATTTCTTACGGTCTGATGTAAAGGTATCTGTAATTCTGCTACTGCTCTTCCATGTTCAAAGCCGCATGACTCTTGACAAGAAAACCCACAATTTTGGGCGGTCATATTCGAAATTCGTTTAAAAATTAAAAATTGGAGATTTCTGAACAAATCATATATATAGGCAGGTGCGCCTTGATTTGCTCTTTGATGATTTGTCAGTTACTCTAGAGCAAGTGCTCAGCAACGAGCCCATAAGGCAGTAGAAAAACAGCGCGCATCCATGGTTCTACATCCTAATATTTCGCAAAAAGCACAAGACTTTGCCGCAGAGATAGCGTCCATCACTGACACCAATATACTCTATGATCACTGACCACAATGGAGGGAAATGGAGTAGTAATTCATGTACTTGCTTCGAAGACCTCTGGCATCCAATGATGCCTCCGCTGATTTCTTCCACTTTCCCTGTGGATGAAAGAAAGGAATGTTCTGGAGCGTCGCTCTGTAAAGTTAGCAAATTCGTGACGGAATTCGCTACTAAAAAGTGTAGTGAGTAATTAAAAGTCACAGGTCAGATACAACTTGTAACGGGAGCGAAAGCTCACAGGTAACTAGCTTGAAGCAGCATCATTAGTGTTAGTTGCGTTGGCTCACCAAATAATGTAACCACATTCTTTTGATCCGAAAAGGTCGCATGTAATTCGGGAATAGTTATTCATGATCTGGAAGGACTTGCTCCGACTTGGAGATGTCGAGCAAGAGTTGCATTCATTGGAGAACAATAACAAGTAGGTGGGAAGGAGTTGCATCGTTGTTGTAAGTTGTTCAGACGCGAAAGTTTACGAATAGGTTTGAAAAACCTCCCTTAGTACTTTTTCCTCAAGGCAGCAGTGATGAAAATCTTAGCGTGTAGCATGTTGCCAATTCTCAAATTGTAGAAGAATGAAGAACTATAATATTATCAGTTGAGTTTGATAGTTGGTCGGTCAGTGTATAGTCGGCTCTATACTACTTTTTGCCTTCCTTTCGAGCCGGCTACTACATCTACTAGTATCTTATAGTTATCTGAAGAAAGTCTTTGTCCTTTGTGGCACTAGGACAGTGTTGAATAATACTCTAGTTGCCACCCGACCAGCTAATATTCCTTACTGGTTCATACTACGTTAAGAGCTCATTCATTGCTACTGGTGTCTATTATGATTCTCGATTCGTATGCGACCCAGTCATAACGTGCGTTTGTCCATCGAGAACCAGGAACTTAGAGAACGCATTCGATTGTATGAGTCAATTAGCGCTAATCAGGTGTCAACAACCAACTTTAGTAACGCTGAACATTCAAAACCTGATTGCCACGGATTTGAAAGACTTTGATCGATTGTAATAGCCGGTTTTACGAATCGGAGAGTGTAAATGTATCTTCTGTATATTTCGGGGTGTTGTGTATGCGCACGCCCGCCATGACGCTGGCCATCGATACCCACCTGGGGTCGTATCCACGAAACTTCCCGTCCCGGGTACTCGACGGGAACTCAGCAGGAACTTGACTTCCCGTCCCGGTAGTTCCCGCAAGTTCCCGAAAAAAAAACGCTATCCACGAACACACGGGAACTTCCGGGAACCAAACCATGTAATTTGGCTTGCGCATTTCGCGTGAGTGGCGCGAGTATTACATTTTTGAATTGTTATGAACTGTTTCGAGGGTTCCTTACCACTTTTCCGAGCCCAAATCAACGCAAGACATCATTTTCAACTATAATGAAGATTGTTGGTGAACGATACCAACTTTCTACCTTGCCTTGAAAGCAAGCACTCGTTGGATCAAAATGCTCGAGTCATAGCATACTTTGCTATCCGTATAGTATTCAATTCAGGCATGTACTTTCTCCACTAAGTCTCGATTACAAGCAAAAAATCGCTCTTTATTTGAAGTATTGATAGAATTACAGCTTTTGCTAGCTCACTTCTCTTTGCTACTTTCAACTTTGCTTTTCGCGTTTGGCGGTCAATGCTCGAGTGCTTGGGAATATTTCAAAAGCGGGACGTTTCTACCGTGCACATTGTGCTTGTGAGGCAATTTATACTAGTCAGACGCACGCATCTATTGGTTGATGATTTTCCGTGAAGACCGATCAACGCGGCATGTTCACCCTCAGTGAAGAGAACACGCGGCAGCTGCGAGGTCGTGAGCGCGTAACTCTGGTAGCCGCTATACTCCTCGATGTTTATAGCACTCTGCGTCGCCGTCGCCGGTGACTGCGGCCGCAAATCACCAATGTGAGCGACGGTGGATCGTTAACATCCGCGACATATTTTGCTCTTGACTTGAGCTCTTGACTTGTGTTGATTGTGAACTCCACAACCGTCCCGTACCATAAGCGACTTTCACCGGTGACCCCCACATTGTAGGAAGTATGCTATTTTTGAACTCTCAAAATATGTAATCAGGGAATATTTCAATCGAAATTCACAGCTGTGTGCCTTCACCACTTTCACTGCAAAGGTGCAAAGGTTTTGCAAATAATCATCCTACGACGATTTTTTTGTTGTGTAGCATTGCAATAGTACAGGCGATTCAGAAAGGAGTCGGTATTGGTGAATTCCTATGTGGAGAGCGAAAAGGTGCTTCCGATAAATCGCGCACATTTTAGCTCGTTAGCTGCAATAATTTCTAGCTGCCTGGCATGTTAAAACAGCCCCAGAAATTATGTGGTAGTACGTGAAACACATGTATTGGATGATTGTTGTAACGACTCCTATACACCTTGTACGCGTTAAGAATGGTGCTCATACTCGTGACCAGCGTCTTAGTAATCCCCTATTTACAAAAATGGAACTTAACGTAGTGACACGGTAAACAACTTTGGAAGCAAAAACGATTGTAAATTTGTGACGAAATGCGGATAGTGCGCTGATTCGTGTCCAGCCGAGAAAGATGTTCTTGACGGCCTTTGTGAACAGAAAATGAAATGAGATGTTCAAGAAAATGTAATAGGAACAGAAACAAAACCACTGCTCAATCATCAAAATCAGGTCCTGGAAACCATAGTTTGTTGGGGAAGCAGAATTGCTGAAACTATAAGTAAGCTATCGTTTATTTGTTTACGACGAATAAACTCGAAATCCACCACCAATCTACAGAAAAATACGAATTTTTTCCGATATTTTGTGTGCCGGGAACTTAGGTTCCCGCCAGGCTCCCGGGAAGTTTCGTTGATACGACCCCTGTTGTCTGCTGGAGCGTTACCAGCAGTACTCCACACGTCATGCCACGTGGTGCACTCGTAAGCCACCCCGAAGTATACACATTATAAGTGAAAGGATTCAGCATGATTATAACGTCTTGGAAGTGCTAGCACATTTAGGAGTAGAATGTTTTCTTTCTGGTGTGCACCAATTAAGCAGAGCGGCCCATTCACGGCGTAGGTTACTAAAGGTAATAGCTCCGGCTAGAAAATTTCAACGTTTTGCTGTATCGAGAGCTTCACGTCTGCGCACTTTTTATGTGATAGAGGTTTACCTCAGAGTATCCCTGACTCCAGATGAAAGAGCATGCAGGCGTGATGGCCGCATTCAACACAAAAAAAAAACGGTTTGACTAACAGACGCCATGTCCGACTTTCAATGAACCTCGGCATGTAGGGAAGACTGTGTAGTTAGTACTGGAGCAGAACACGAGGTTGTTAACAGCTTTATTGGCTAACGTTTCGGCGGGATCGCCTTCTTCAGAGCCTGTAATGGGTGCGTCAAAACGATCTATTATCAGGACCCATGTTTGACATATACTTTTTTCTGAGAGGTGGCTGAAGAGTTGCCCTTGCATTGCATCTGTGCTTGGTAGCTGGTCTAAGGACTATACAGCTATACTCATCGAGAAGTATAGCGGCTGCCAAATGTACACGCTCACGGCCTCGCAGCTGCCACGTGTTCTCTTCACTGAAGGTGTACATGCCGCGTTGATCGGTCTTCACGGAAAATCATCAACCAATAGATGCGTGCGTCTGACTAGTATAAATTGCCTCACAAGCACAATGTGCACGGTAGAAACGTCCCGCTTTTGAAATATTCCCAAGCACTCGAGCATTGACCGCCAAACGCGAAAAGCAAAGTTGAAAGTAGCAAAGAGAAGTGAGCTAGCAAAAGCTGTAATCAATATACACGAAATAAAGAGCGATGGTTTGCTTGTAATCGAGACTTAGTGGAGAAAGTACATACCTGAATTGAATACTATACGGATAGCAAAGTATGCTATGACACGAGCATTTTGATCCAACGAGTGCTTGCTTTCAAGGCTAGGTAGAAAGTTGGTATCGTTCACCAAGAATCTTCATTATAGTTGAAAATGATGTCTTGCGTTGATTTGGGCTCGGAAAATTGGTAAGGAGCCTTCGAAACAGTTCATAACAATTCAGAAATGTAATACTCGCGCCACTCACGCGAAATGCGCAAGCCAAATTACATGGTTGGGTTCCCGGAAGTTCCCGTGTGTTCGTGGATAGCGTTTTTTTTGGGGAACTTGCGGGAACTACCGGGACGGGAAGTCACGTTCCTGCTGAGTTCCCGTCGAGTTCCCGGGACGGGAAGTTTCGTGGGTACGACCCCAGGTGGGTATCGCTGGCCAGCCCGCGTCATGGCGGGCGGTGCGCCCACACAACACCCCGAAATATACAGAAGATACATTTAAACTCTCCGATTCGTAAAACCGGCTATTACAATCGATCAAAGTCTTTCAAATCCGTGGCAATCAGGTTTTGAATGTTCAGCGTTACTAAAGTTGGTTGTTGACACCTGATTAGCGCTAATTGACTCATACAATCGAATGCGTTCTCTAAGTTCCTGGTTCTCGATGAACAAACGCTCGTTATGACTGCATACTTTTTTACAAGCTTGCGCGATAGAATTCAATGCATCCCACAACGTGCTGGGCGCCATTTTGATGCATTTAGGCACCTTCGTAGATTTGCACACTTCTTCTAATGCTGCCTTCAAGTTGGAGACGGTTGTTTTCTGTGTGATCTGTTCCTTTTTTGCAATGCGTCCCTTGAAGGCAGCACCAGCAAAAATCCTCGACTAGGAGCTGAGGTGTGGGTGGTAAAATAGAGAGTGAGGAAATCGCAAATGTGAGAAGAACACAATGAATGATGACCTACATGAAGAGAAACAAGAATCGCTGTCGCGGCCATGCCGGCTTTTCCACGGCCGATGCGCCAGTTAAAGCTATCGCCGTGGGTGGTCTGGCGCGGCGGACGCATGCAATGCGTACCATTCACAGGGTTTCGTGGCGGGACGCACGCACAACAGTTGTCAGAGAGGTCATGTTTTTCACTAGTTAACTTTTACAAAATGGAAGGGTAGACCTAATTAAGCGACCAATTCAATATTTTTGTGGGTCGCACGCGAATCGAGCATCATAATAGACACCAGTGGCAGTGAATGAGCTCTTAACGTAGTATGAACCAGTAAAGAATTTTAGCTGGTCGGGTGGCATCTAGAGTAATATTCAACACTGTCCTTGTGCCACAAAGGACAAAGACTTTCTTCAGATAGTTATATGATGCTAGTAGATGTAGTAGTCGGCTCGAAAGGAAGGCAAAAAGTAGTATAGAGCCGACTATACACTGACCGACCAACTATCAAACTCAACTGATAATATTATAGTTCTTCATTCTTCTACAATTTGAGAATTGGCAACATGCTACACGCTAAGATTTTCATCACTGCTGCCTTGAGGAAAAAGTACTAAGGGAGGTTTTTCAAACCTATTCGTAAACTTTCGCGTCTGAACAACTTACAACAACGATACAACTCCTTCCCACCTACTTGTTATTGTTCTCCAATCAATGCAACTCTTGCTCGACATCTCCAAGTCGGAGCAAGTCCTTCCAGATCATGAATAACTATTCCCAAATTACATGCGACCTTTTCGGATCAAAAGAATGTGGTTACATTATTTGGTGAGCCAACGCAACTAACACTAATGATGCTGCTTCAAGCTAGTTACCTGTGAGCTTTCGCTCCCGTTACAAGTTGTATCTGACCTGTGACTTTTAATTACTCACTACACTTTTTAGTAGCGAATTCCGTCACGAATTTGCTAACTTTACAGAGCGACGCTCCAGAACATTCCTTTCTTTCATCCACAGGGAAAGTGGAAGAAATCAGCGGAGGCATCATTGGATGCCAGAGGTCTTCGAAGCAAGTACATGAATTACTACTCCATTTCCCTCCATTGTGGTCAGTGATCATAGAGTATATTGGTGTCAGTGATGGACGCTATCTCTGCGGCAAAGTCTTGTGCTTTTTGCGAAATATTAGGATGTAGAACCATGGATGCGCGCTGTTTTTCTACTGCCTTATGGGCTCGTTGCTGAGCACTTGCTCTAGAGTAACTGACAAATCATCAAAGAGCAAATCAAGGCGCACCTGCCTATATATATGATTTGTTCAGAAATCTCCAATTTTTAATTTTTAAACGAATTTCGAATATGACCGCCCAAAATTGTGGGTTTTCTTGTCAAGAGTCATGCGGCTTTGAACATGGAAGAGCAGTAGCAGAATTACAGATACCTTTACATCAGACCGTAAGAAATGATCATTTCGTTATTAGAAAACACTGGTCCAAAAATCTGCATTTCAAAAATTCCCGGAATTTGGATAAGTGAACCGAAATCTCGGGTGTCAATCGAACTTTATATCGCCCTCATATCCTCACCTATGCTGGGGAGTCCTTTTTATAGTCGTTGTATAGCCTAAACTTGGCTCTATCAGGCGATCACTTACTTTTGCCAGTGCAATTTCCCTTGGTAGAGAAAAAGTTCGAAAACTGCGCCAGCTTAGCGTTTGGGTGAGCTGAGTAACGAACTTTTATAGGGAGGCATTCGTTGTCATCGCGAAAGCTGGCAAAGGTTTACCGATACCAAAGGTGAAAACAGTTTGGACTAAGGTGTTGTGTCATCGTTTTTAAAATGGTTTTTGTTTGACCCCCGAACGCGCATTTACACTTGTACACTCTAATATATGCAAACATATTGTGACGTGCGATACGTGCGACCTTTTTGTACGCATACCTGTAGAGTAACCATCTCTGGACGCTCCAGAACTAATGGTTCTGCTTCTCTATGTGTCAAAGTGTGTCAGTTTATAGTAGTTTATAGTAAGGGCGTGCACGGAATTCTTCCACGGGGCAAGTGACTCGCCTTGTAACGAGCTCAGCTGCAACTCAGGGCGACCTTTTCGCGGCAACATCGCTTTAGGTAACTTACAGAGTTTTGCCACGATGAGCCGACTTAACGGTTGGCAAAAGTTATGCTTGGCAATATTTTTGTCGCACTGGGTAGTATCAAACGGGCGTTCAGTTTCACTGGGCGGCGCCAACTCGCTACGCCTGAATCTTGCCCGTTCGGCAGTAACTAGTTCGACAGCAAAACTCTTTAAAGGCTCAAAGAACGATAATCTTTGTGATTTCTCAATGGTATAAAATGTGCTGTTCTTCTCATCCAGTCAGATCATGGTGTCTGCCTACATAGTTGCGATAGCGGTGAGGTTTCCCATTTCGGAGCCCAGTGAAATAACCTTTTGTTGTCTCTTCTTGTAACAAACACTCCAGGTTGTATTGCTCTCCACAGTTTCTCCACGGGAAGAAGCGACTGTGTCTTCCGGTAATGAATCCACTGAGGAGTTGTCCGAAGAATATGACGACAATCCGACTCCTGAGATTTACAATGACGAAGGTGTGATTTTCAATTATTTGTACAGCAGCAAAACGACATTCATGCTCTCATTAAAAGTTTTGAAAGTTTTGAAGGTATGAAAATAAAGGTGTCGTAGTTTAGGAACATTGGTTTAGGAACATGCGACCACTCCAACGGGACTGAGCAGTGGGTACGCAAGGCAATCGTCAAGCTTATAAATGACAACCGTGTGAAATTGGTCAAAGGCGAACAAAGAAACGGAGCTAGCTGGTCGAAGCCGTTGCCAAAAGGAATGTTTATGAGAGAGATGGTTAGTTGGTTTCTCTGTTGGGTTCGTTATTTATTCTCTTATACTATCGGCGTTGTATGTATCAACGCTAAAAAAGTGGACTGAGTAATTACCAAATATTGGGTTGCTTTGAAAGTTTTGTTGTTTTTTCTCCACTGCCTTTAATTTTTTCCACAAGGTAACCGGAGTACAACCTTGACAAGCGGCGCAATATTCTATGATTATTAAGGACCACTACTCATGAGCACATCCCTGTTGCCCTACGGTCAGAACACGGGAACCTACAGAGGATGAACATCGAAAGCTGCCAATTTTTAGTCGGCATATTTGGCGGTTTTTTCCTCCGCTAGCAAGAGCTTCTGAAGCTGGAAAAGATAACAGCATACTGCAAAACTTCTCGAAAACATGATGGATGGTAAACCGTCTGCCAGCAAAGTTATGGAAATTCAAAGGGAGCAAATTTTAGACGATTTTTACAGCCAAGAAAATAGGCTTTTACGCGTCTTGACCGTTCTCTCTTGCAGCAGCTCCGACTTTTGGAACAAATAACAGCTACGGATGATGCATAGGATACTACCAGCTGCGTAACCAATTTTGCAATCGTTCGCAATGTTCTGTTCGTAACCGATCTGCTTCTGAACTGAATCGGCAAAAACTCTGGTTAATGCACACTGCTCTCTTTCCATAAGAATCCAACGTGCCAGGCCAGAAATGGTGAAGTTAAATTAGGCAGGTGCGGGTTGTTTGCTGCATCGAGGCAGCGGGCCTGCGAGGAAAATCGCGCCGCGGTCCCGACCCTTTCAACGACCGTTTGGAGTTCACTGTATTTATGGTCTGTTAGCTCAGGGAGTGCCCATGGGAGAACTTCGTCTGCAGTTGCGACCGTAGTGGTATCTGCTAAGCGATTGGCTGGTTCAACCTATTTTTCACACAACTGGTATGATTTAGATGTTTCACTACTGTTTCCGATCGAACCAGCCGATCTGGCGATCGATACGGCTGCGGTCGTAAAGTCGCTCCATGGGCACTCCCGGAGGTAACAGACTACATGTGCTCGGTGCATTACGAAAAGGAAAACCGTATTCCCACTGCCATCGCATTTTATGATGAGTTTCAACCCTCCTTTTCATTTACCATATGGGGTTCGGTGGAGTCACATAGTAAAGATTGTTTGTCGAAAAAAAAAACACCTCTTTAGGAATCACTGAAGGAGGCGGTGAAGGCCCTGAGGAATCCTTAGCGTATTTGGGTTCACATAATTACACATACACACTCCACCCATTTACTGGCTTTACTAGTTTCTTTACTCAAAAAACAGCAACGGCTTGACTTGCTAAGTTCGTCTAGAATAAGATATCCACTGCAGCAATCCGCATAAGTTTGCAATAAAGACCACGAATTTATTCATTCTGTTAATTCAAACCATTTGCTTTTACTCAAGTGCTAGAACTCAGGAAAGACGCTGCGTAAAGGTAAAAAACTGCTAAAAAAGTACGTGAAGGTACAAAATCTGCTTGAAGTGCTTTGAGTTCCTTTGAAATATGATATTGACCGCAACAAACCGCAGCTTGCGATTGTTGTGGGCTATTTTCAAACTCACCTATTCCGCAATATTCTTTTTAATCTATGTGCTTGAACTCAGGGATATAGCTGCGAGCTCGAAAAAGAAGCAGTCAGGATTTTGAAAGAAAAGTGCTATAAGACACCTCCTCCTACTGCTCCAAATGGAACGACGGGATTCTTCGACTTGTATGTGCACACTTTCCTCTTCCAATTTAAATCTTTAATACATCCTAAAATCATGTGCGTTGTAGGCCAGTAGAATAACAAAAATAATTTTTCAACGGTTGCAAAAAAAGGCAAGTGTCAAAAAGGGCTCTGATGAGAGTTAGATGGCAGGTACAGATTGAGGTAAAGCATGACGATGGAAAAAACCGACCCTCAATGCGACCCCCCCTCCCTATTCCGCCTCCGCCCCCCATTTCATCACGAACCCCCCCCCCCTGATAGACAGCCGGCACCTGGTCTCTACCGATCGGGCGACACGGGAAATATCCACCTGTAAAACATATAGAAGGCGAATTCTCGTGATACCTATGAGAGTCCCCACCATACCTTCAAATTGCGAGGTTTTCAGTTCTTAAATTCCCATGAAGAGAGTTTGCGTTTCACCGGACATTCACTACCTCCATTCTTCAGCCTATTATCGCTCTCCAAACTTGCTCCTATTTGAGCGAGTTAGGTTTGAAATTTTTCCTCGGAGACCTGAAAATTAAAAAAAAAAACACTGCCCATCGAGCTCCCAAAAACATATGAAGCTCTAGAAAACTGAAACTCTTAGGAAAGATAGAGCTGATTATCCTCTATGAGCATGCTGTGGCTGCCTTCTGACCTATCCGAATGGAAAATAAATAGCAAATTAGCGGGGGAGAGTCTTGAAAGGAAATGATAAAAGAAGATCTTCTGCTAGGTCCCTCCGTGTATTTACAATACCAGGTTGCTTTCATTCATTTGACGAGTTGACTGGAATCATCTTGGTCATCCCCGAAGTATGTTCTCCTTTCCTTCCGGTCATCTATCCTGATACATACCATGTCACTCATTATGTTTCCATTCCTTACTACTTCTCTAATCTGTGAATGTGCAGGGGGTCTACAAGTTCATGTTGAGAATTCAGAGACATGATTCGTTGGATTTGTAGTTATACTGTGAGGGCATGGCTTGCTGTCGTCAGCCTACAGGCCTACCAGTTTTTTGTACTAACACATCCTTTCAGCTGCTCCTTTGAAATGTTAGGCAACTTAAAAACCATTGCGGCTAACAAGATCAAAGATGCGCGATTCGTCAAAAACGATGTAGCGCATTCCATGCGAGAACAGTCCAACATCAACTCCTTCCTGAGCTGCCTTCAAACTAAGTAAAATATGTGCACATATTAAAATCGATTACGAAATTCAATTTAGTAGGTCTCCTTTACCTTACTGATAAGTGCAGGAGGAGACTTACTTATAGGTTTAGTTTTCGCATAAGGTTCATGCACGAAACGAAAACTAAACGGAACAGACCAGGAAATTCGGAAATATATTACAACTAAAGAATCTACCAGACCGTCGCTTGTTGCTCAAGCCAAAGTTGTTTTTTTTGAAAGTGTGACACCAATATTTTCTCGTGTCATGAGCGAAACGCTCATTGGGTCACTCATTTTCTTCGTTCCATCGCTTGTGCTTGCTGACTTCGTGAAGCCGGAGCAATCTTATTTCCTCAGAGTCGAGGATGATTCCCTCAGCCATAAATGTAACCGAGCGTACATTTGTTGCGAGATTAGGTAGATTAGGAAATTTTTACATACTGGATAGAAGGTTTTGTAACACTATTAAGATTATACCTGAAACGGATACAAAACTAAATGGCGAGAAACTTTTCAAATAACGTAATATTTATTGAAGTTCGGAAAGTAGTTTGTATTCGTCTTCTTTGTTTTAGCCTTGAGAAGGAACCAGGAACATGGTGGAATGGGCAGTGGGAGCAGTGGGGACTGGAGAAGTGGCTCTCAGAAATTGATAAGTCGGGGCTGAATCTTGAAGACAGTGACCCTGGACGAAGTATCGTACTCTATCATGAGAAGAATAGGGATAACTGCAACGTAAGTGCAATCCATTTTTTCTTCACTTATTCCTTCTAGAGTGTTTTTTGCTTGCCGATATGTGTTATATAACACTTAAAAATTGAAGCTCCTTCGATGGGATGCCTATCGCATCGGATGTGCAGTGAAGATGTGCGAGGGAGGCAATATCGTCAACTTATTCTGCCTCACGAATAAGCCGTGAGTTCAACAATTCTGATATAGGGATTTTTTTTGCCAAGCTATTATAGCAATGTAGATGTCTAAGAGGAATTCATCCGGAGAAATTTCTCAGTGATTTCACAAGTACGTTCGGTAGTTTGGAAATAGTGCTGACTATGTGCATATTTTGACAACCATGCAACACTTCTGTGATACGTTACGGAGTTTTTTTTACGCAATTGTCGATGTATGTTGGATTTGACATAGATTGCATATGTAATAAGTTTTACAGTTCAAAAATGGAAGAGCCATGCAAACAATTAATTAATTTACCTCCGCAAAGTCAAACTTGGTGCAAGCAGCTGTTGAAACATATACACGAAAATTTTTTCCTCTATTTATTTTTTTATTTGCACGTGGCTGGACCACGCTGATTCATGGATACAATATAAGGCTACAATACAATACATAGAAAATGGAAGACAATCAGTAACTGCCTGGAAGGCAGAAGTCACTCAGTTATATCAGTACAATTCAATTCATATTCAATTAATGTTTCTTTCAATTCATATTTAATAATCAATAATAATATGATATGAATATTTATTTATTTATTCTAGTCATCAACAATGATGAGCTTAACAATGGCAGAAAAGGAGTGAATGGTGAAACCAAAACTAATACAAAACAAACCAAACTCAGATGTGCATAGAGGAATCAATTGTACGAGAACTCCATGGCACCTATATATATGAACATGTTAACTCATATCGATTGCAGTTGTATTTCTACATTGTATATCATAGGAGAGATTTTTGAAAGTTTTTATAGAAGATGCAAATTTATGTTTCATGTCCATCGCAGGCTTAATGAGGCGTACTTTTACACATCGAACCTCAGTTGCTCCCACTAGCATTGCGGTTGGCGAGTTGCCCGTAAAGCCTCTTAAACCTTGGCATTTGTTTTATGTTTGGTGTGTAGGTGAGGCAAGAACGTGAGCTCCGCATCTGCAGGTTCCTCGCAACTCCGTCAGCTCTCTAGCCTCAAGCACTGCTACACACAAAAGACGACGTGAACACGTAGTACATTTTACTTCCAAATATCCCTCTTTTTGAGACATGCACAAAATAGTCATGTGATAAAGTGTAGCTGCGACAACGTAGATGACAAAATTTGTTATCATCTTTTGAGAAGTCGGCATTTTGTAGGCGCATGTACGAGGAAACAAGTTCTAAGAGTATAGGTGCAAAGGAGTTCATTCTTACGACACTACTCGTAGCTAATCAAAAACATCTTCAATGTGGAGTAATTTGAGGAGTTCAAGGTTTTGTAGCTTTCTCTTGAATGTCGCTGAATCTTTCGCTGCAAGCAATGAGGATGGCATTATGTTCATGAGCTTTGACACACGCCAGAAGAATGAGTTCTGGACCAAACTCTTTTGTGCTGGACCAAATCTGTGCAAATGTATCTTTAGGTTAAATTTTCGCCCGTTTGTGGGGCGGAAAATCCAAAAATCAGAAGGTTTTAAACCTACCTCTCCACGAAATATTTTGAAGCCCATAATAAGATCTGCCTGAATTCTTCTATAAAACAAAGACTTTAGGCCTAACTTTTCTAGCCTAGCCTTATAAGAAGGAAGGGCTATGGGATAGTTTGGGTTAGGAAACGCGCGGTAGTAAAGAATTCTAGTGAAGATTTTTTGAACCTTTTCAATCTTTAGGATATCTCTTTTTAGGTAGGGATTCCAAACTGGGCTGCAGTACTCTATAATAGGCAGAATATAGGCTTTATATAGGCGGAGGAGTATCGTGGGGTCTGAGGTTTGAATGTTTCTAAGGAGAGAGTAGAGTGCCTTAGTAGCATTAGAAGATAAAAGATCAATGTTCGCGGAAAATTTGAGAGAAGAATCTACAAGAACTCCTAAATCGCGAACAATAGTTTTTTGAGATAACTGTGGGTAGCAGTTGTTGAATACCGCTGGAATTTTCTCACCTAATCTCAGATAACAGCTCTTTGAAACGTTGAGTTTTATGTGCCATTTATCAGCCCATTCCTGCATCTTTTGGATAGAGTTATGCAGCGCAGCTTGAATTTCGTCTTTTTCGTGGGGGTAGTAGGAAGCATAGACCTTTATGTCATCGGCGTAGGCAGACACCTTTATTCGATAGTCAGTTTGTAGTAAATTAGGAAGGTCGCTGGTATAGAAGATAAATAATATAGGAGAGAGCACACTTCCTTGGGGGACGCCAGAGGTACATGTTTTGGATTCAGCGAGATGATCTTGGAATTTTACAGAGAAAGATCTATTTGTTAGATAGGAAGTAAACCATTGCAAGAGATTTCCTCTTATGCCCGCACTTTCAAGTTTGGAAATAAGACAGTGATGGTCAACGGTGTCAAATGCCTTGTTTAAATCAAAATAGATGATATCGGTCTGCTTTCCTAAGCTTAGTGAAAGGATCCAATCATAATGAGAAGAGAGAAGTTGAGTACACGTAGAACGGCCCGGGAGAAATCCAAATTGTTGAATGGGGAAGATTTTGTTCGTAGAGAACCAGGTAACAATTTTCCGCACTAAAATTTTCTCCATGATCTTGCACGCAGTTGGGAGAATACTGATGGGTCGGAATTCTGACAGCAAGGAGGCAGGTGAGGTTTTAGGGATGGGAGTGACTATAGCATTTTTCCAGACTTGGGGTACCTCACCGAGCAATAAAGATATGTTAAAAATATGGGTTAACGGAGTTGTAAGTTGGTCAGCGAATAGTTTGAAGAATGATGAAGGAATTCCGTCTGCAGTAAGGGAAAATGAGTTGCTTATACCTTTTAGTAACCTATGAACCTCTGAGAACTCAACGCATGGGGTAGAAATAGAGGATGGCAGTATGTTGGTGATAACAGGGCAAGTTGGCTGCGTAGAGTTGAAAACATCAGCAAAGTAGTGCGAAAGTGCCGAAGCTTTTTGAGATGATGAAAGAAATCTGTTTCCGTATTCATCGATTAAGGTCGGAGCACATTGTTTGCTTCGTATACGTTGTTTGGCAAGAGAGAAAAGTTTATGCATGTTCCGGGAATTAGCAAGCTTGCGTTCCTTATAAGATGTGAATCGTTTCAAATGCCGAGTAAGATTTTTGCACGCATTTTTATAAATGTTGCTGCTGATAGGATCTTCAATTTGCCAGAATAGTCTTTCTTTGAGAGCGATGAGATTTTTAATATAGTTCGGGTAGCAATCCAAAAGTGTTCGTTTTGAACGCAGGGGAACGTAGCGTTGAATCAGGTCCCTAAGTATACTGAGAAAGCGAGAATAAACATCATCAACGCCAGTATAATTTTCAAAAACAGCGAACCAATCGATGACGGAGAGTTCATTTTTGATGGAAGTTATGTCTGCAGAACTGTAGTCGAGGACATTGGGGATATAAGGGTCTTCGTCAGAGGGTGGTATGAAAAAAGAGATCATATTGTGATCGGAATTGCCCAGAGGTGGCAATATTTCGACTTCAGTGATCGTGTCTCTGCTTGCCAAAATGATATCTGGGATTGACGTCCCTCGGGTAGGGATTTGTATTTGCTGTTCAAGGGAAATTTGAGAGAAAAAGGAGATAAAAAGTCGAGAAGTCGAAGAGCTACCAATCATTTGGGGCCAGTCTATATCAACCAGATTAAAGTCGCCGAGAATTGTCAATCTCCCTCTATTAAGGACGAAGTCACCTAATGTGGAAATTAGTAGCTCATCTTCTTCAATTTTACTGCTTGGTGGGCGATATACTAAAATAAATCGATGTGGTTCGAGAGTGTACGGTAATAGGTCGAAGATAATGATATCGGAGGAGAGGGTGTGAGAAAAACAGATCCGTTCAAAAATCAAGTCGTTATGGATTAGTGCGCACACCCCTCCACCTTTTCTCCCTGTGCGATCTTGACGAATTATCGAATAAGGGAAGTTGGCAGTGATCTCACTATCGGAAATTTTTGGGGAGAGCCACGACTCAGTTATGAAAATTATGGAGGGTTTAAAAAGCGAAAGATAACAGTGCAATTCCGAGAGTTTGTTGACGATACTTCTGGCGTTTAAAAAGAAACAGCGACATTTGAAGCGACCATGCAACGTTAGTGGTTTTTTGAAAATGTTGCTTTGAGATTTGGAATTTCGCGAGCTTTGACTACTTTGTCCCGGTACACAACGTAAACTTTCTCTCCACCACATTCTTTTTGATTACGTTCGCGAGCCTCACGACGAAGTTCCTTATCCGCCTCTCTTTCGGCCTTTGTCATGGACCGGCGAATATAAACCGAATCGAAGCATGGAAGCTGACGGAGAATTCGTGCCTTCTTAATCGCCTCGAAGAAATATTTCTGCGAAGAGAAGACACATTTTATAATTCGTGTTTTGCCATCAGTAAACGTGCCCATTCGGTTTATCTCCACCGGTTTGGTTTCAATGTTTAGCGCATCCAACATCTTGACCACAGAGAGTTCGGTATGGGCCTGACGCTGAGAGGCTGTGAGATCCTTCCCAGCTTCAGGCATGCCGGAAATTATAATCGACCTCGAACGTTTTTCGTTTTCGACAATCTCTTTCGGATCAGGATGCAGGATTGTGATCAGTTCATCGAGCAATGGAATAGCTTCAGGTGCTTTCTCCTCAAGAATTGCCATTAACTTCCCTACTAATACCTGAGTATCCGATGGTTTGTGTTGATCTTGGAATTTCTCAGAAGAAATAACGGACGGATTGGCCTTGGTTCGAGTCGCACCAGACTTCGCACCATTTCTTTGAGAAGGCATAGTCGAAGCAGTTAATGAGTCAACCACTCACGGTCAAGTTAGGAAGTACGGTGGGAATGGGGCCTGTCCAATAGGCAGATGTCCAGGTAATCTAACATGCCATAATGCGACAGGATTGTGTGTTGAACAAGATTGGATATCTACCACAACGACAACAACACCTACAACAACAACAACGACGAAGGGATGCTCCAAGAGAATATGATAATAATAATATGAATAGTAATCAATAATATGATAATTGACGGCGATCATCTCGATGGATGGATTGCGATAGAGCTTTCGCAGCCATTTCCCAGGCAAAATTTGCACAAGAATAAGATCGTGTTGAGAGTTCCGTGATTACCTGCCGGATTGATCCACCCCAGTTCCTGGAGTGCTAATAAAATGATCACGACAACGAATTACGTGTTAGAATGCGGTGACATGCAGTTAATCCATAGAGTATATGCCCATTATTGGCCAGCAAAAGATGATCGATTCTTCTCAACGATTATGCCCGGAAGCGTGTCATACCAGTTTCAAAATTCGCAAAGGTATGGATGAAACTGCACCTCATTCATGATGTAATACATTCTCGCCGGATCTCGATCATCTCGACATCATTCTGAAAGTGAGCATAGATGCTTCAATAAGCAAATCCAAGCGAAAGCTGCTGTCAACGAATTCATAGATTCCAGAACTAAATTTTACGCTACTATGGCAGGTAAATTTGCTATCGTCAGCGGATACGTATGGATGCTATCGATTTTTATTTTGATTATAAAATTTACACACAGCATGGATAGTCCACTTTGAAGATAAAAAGTTGAATTCATCAATTATTGAAATCCAGCTGATAAAAGTTGTAGCCAAGGATTCCCACCAGGCCCTTTCTTCAGCGCTTTTCAAAATTCATCCAGGAATTTTCTTGTTAAAGTATCACATGAGCTGATGGATTTATTTTCTAGGCCACTCAAGGAATGGGATCCTATATACTACGGTGGGAATGGGGCCTGTCCAATAGGCAGATGTCCAGGTAATCTAACATGCCATAATGCGACAGGATTGTGTGTTGAACAAGATTGGATATCTACCACAACGACAACAACACCTACAACAACAACAACGACGAAGGGATGCTACAAGAGAAGGACGTTTTCGCTTGCATTGCTCTTCAATTTCCTTGACAACTGTTGATCCCTAGTGACCTTAAAGAATAAAATAATTTGAGGTGGTCAGTCACATTATGGTACACTTGAAGACGGGTCAGCCGAACAACTCCGAGTTATATACTATCACTAAATGAAAGCCGCAGAAAAGCGCTAACAAATTATTTCTTCTGTTTTACGGCCAGGCCCCAGCACGGGCCTTCCCGGGGCAAGCTGGGCTTCGTAAAAGGTTCAAAAAGCAAAGGGGGCTTCGTACTTGGGTCTGGGGCTAATGTTGAGGTTGAAGAAGGGCATGCAGCTCTTGTAAGGGGGCTGCTCGTACTTTGAACGGCGCTATGTAGTCAGGAGTTCGATTAGAGCACATATTCTGCAGACTTAGACCAAGGATTCGAAAGATTCGAAGAATTCGTGCGCAGTCCAAACGCGACCGACTGAGCTAAAATTTTGAGTGAATAAAGAATTATGGGGATACTAGAAGTGTTACAAATATCAGCCAAAACTTATGCGCCGCACGAAAGATATATGTGCAAAACCCCAACATTTAGCACCTACACAAGATTTGAAGAACCCCTGTGAAGTCCACTCTTCATGGAATGTGTTGAAATTTGTAGAGCATAGAGAAGAGACCTTGTACTAGAACCGCTTGCAGAAGCAGCCTTAACTTTTGTACTTCACGGAAGATATGCGTGAAAAAGCCCGAATTTTTGCTCCGCAAGAGATTTCAAAGGACTCCTGTGGAGCCCAGACTTCATGGATTCCATTGAAATTTGAAATTTAAGGAGATCTGACGGGCCCCTAGAAGTGTTTTAAAAATCAACCAAAACTTATGTACCGCGCAGAGAATATATGTGGGGAAGACCTCAGGTCTTCCCGGAGGTCTTCCCGCCGGAAAAATGCTACTTAATGAGCATACACTTTTCTAGTTTACATAAGTTAGAGCTGATTTTTCAAACACTTCTTCACCATGCCTGGCCTCATCATTCATGCAATTTTGGGGACGATCCGTGGAGTGTGCGCTTCACAGGAGTTTTTCAAAAATTGTTTGGCAGCAGCAGATTAGCCTTCGCGCATTTATCTTTCTTGCAACACATAAGTTTTGGCCGATATTTCAAACACTTCTAGCAACACCTTCCCTTTTGTCTCACTAAAAATTTCAACCCAATCGGTTGCGTTTGAGCTGAGCAGGAATCCTCCCAATCCTCCGGATGCTCAAGCCTATAGAATATGCGCTCCAATCCAACGACGTCGTGGACTCGTTGGACGCGCGAAGTTTGCAATAAGAATCATTCATTCGTTTTCACATCTAATCTACTACTGACTCGTGTTTTTTGCACCAGCAGCTCAAAATTGAGGATTTTGGGCCACTTCGCCTCGGGTGTTTTCAGTGGCATGCTGTTGAATCAACGGCATCGCATGTTCCAATGCCAGTGGCGCCGCTGCTACGGAATACGCACTCTCCAAACGAATCTCAGGGACAATTTATCTCATCACTTGTCAGGCGTGCGGGGACGAATACATAGGGGAAACGGGACGGCCGCTTTGCGTTAGGATAAAAGAACATCTGGATGGGCTTTCCAAATCAAAAACCGCCACTCCTTTGGGTACTCACCGCAGGTTATGCCATGAAAACTCCGAAATCCAGATTGGAGTCACGATCTTGTCGCGAGAGCCCGAAATTATAGCGCGCAGGACTTTAGAAGCGTTTTGGATCACAGCTAAAAGTCCAAAAATGAATAGAAAAGATGAGTGCATCGCTATAACAAAAGAGCTCGCCTTGTATCAGAACCTTTGCGGGTTTTGATCTGCGGGGGCGGGTTGTTAAGGCACCTTATAAACCCCTAGGAGCACGGGTTTGGTACTAGTGGTCCGCTGTTCGGTCATCGTGTTCGCAACTAAGGTGAGCGCTCATTGTCTGTGTTTCTCTAATACTGTTTTTGAGTTTACTGGCTGGATAAATGATGTTCTGTAGAAGGATGAGGCGTTTGAGGAGGTAAATCACTCATGACTTTGACTTTCCAGGCTCTGACGAAGGCGACATCGCCGAAACGTTAGCCTCAATAAAGATCAATAACCATCTTGGCTAACAGCTCGAAAGAATCCTCACGTCATCTACTGACCCTTCAGAAAACCTACTGTTCAGTGATTAAAGAAACTGTAGAGGTATTTAGTGCTGTTTAATGGTCTTTCCTTTACCTTTACTAAGATTAATGCTCTAATCCTGTTGCTTTTATATGCACGGAGCCTTTACTCAGTGCGATACATAGTGGGGTTTTTTTTCAAGTCCTACTGCCACATGTAGTTCTTTTCATTGTCATTCTTTCACATTTTTTATGTCAGCTTTCAGTTGATCGGTACTGATTTTGTTTTTTTTTTGTAGGAGCATTATGTCGTTTTATCCACATGTTGTTTGTTTTATCCACATGACATAGCTCATGTAATAAAATAAATAAATAGTGGTGAGTGCGTATCATCGTTAGGAAAGAAGGGGCGTAACCAGGCAGCTCTGATTGGCACATTCGGGCCGCCCGCAACGCCCACTTGGTTGACTCGTACGCCGCTAAGCACAAATAGACCATGTATTATCTCAGGAACCCTAAAAACCGTGTTTTGCATGAGATTAAAAGATGCAAATCCCACGATTAAGACGTGCATGTTTCAATCAATAGTTCTATACCAGCAATGGTGAAATCCATGCAAAACCCATCCGTACCCATGCAAAACCCATGCAGAACCTATGCGTCTCCGAAATTCGATGCAAATCCAATGCAGAACCCACGAAAAATACACGATTTTCTCGTGCCATGCATGGGTTCTGCATATGTTTTGCATGAATTCACCATTGCTGGTACAGAACTATTGATTGAAAAACCATGTTTTGCACGAGCACGCATGTTTTAATCGTGGGATTTGCATCTTTCAATCTCATGCAAAACACGGTTTTTAAGTTTCCTGAGATGGGATTGACACCGTTCGAGTTCAAACAGATTGGCGTGACGGGTGGCCCGAGTGCGCCAATCAGAGTCGCCTGGCTACGCCCCTTCTTTCCTCACGGTGATACATATCCCGTAGTGTTAATGACTTATTTGGATCTCGCTTTCATTTCAAGCTCAATCAACGTGCGCCTTCTTGGTGAACAAGCAAAAAAGGACTCTCTATAGTCTGTTTGAAACACGACGATAGCTGAATGTGCGTGCAGGTAGCGTGCTTTTCTCTCCCTCTTCTCCACTCTGCACACCTTCCCGCATTCTTTTCCTTTCTGATGTCTTCTCAACTATTGTACTCAGTGAGACGCATTGGTCGAGTCATTCTGAAGATCAACGCTCGGTCTCGACATTGAGAGTCTAGCCACTGTGCATGGCTGCATGTTTTCTGATTTTACTGCTGGGCCTAGATGCATAATTGAGATTACCCCATGTAAACTTGATGATGCCTGTGTTGGCTAGAGTTGTGTGGTGTTTACTATAGGCTATCCCAATGACGCATGCATTCCTGACTGCTTGTGGTGCAACTCCGTGCAACCGTCACGTTTGTTTTGATATTTGGCCTGCACTTCAATAGATAAGGGAAATTCATCAAACGAGCATTCGAGTTTCGTAGAAAATCGATCACAATTCGATACTTACAAAAGTTCAAGTTCAATTTCTCGAGGGTTTCTTATCGCTAGTAATAAGGTTCTAAACCAAACAGATTGGCACAAGAGCGAATTCAACATTTTAAGAGAAAAAAAAAACTGTCGCATCGTACGATATGAGCAAATCCCAAAACAAAAATTACTACGCTGCAGCAGACAACTCAAATCTGAGAGGCAGCTAAAGAATGGTTGGCAGAAAGGAAGCAATTGACATAACAGGGACCGAGACAAAAACGGCAGTGATAAAACTGCACTCAGCACTGCATAAGTCAATAAGGCTTCACATGACCTGGTCATATCAGAAAGGAAGAGTAATGCATCCACTCACTTTCCTATTCCAGCTATTAACAGATCCTGAACCTTCCCAACACGGTGGTTTTACACTTGTTTATAAAATGTTTCGAAACAACTTTTATGAGGTGGGACACTGCTGGGTCCGATGCCTAGCACTTCCGCAACTTCATCCCTTCCAAACCGGTGCAGTCGTTTCATTTAGACAGAGCATTAGCAGCGGCTCTGCTGGCATAGAGGCACGCAGCGCGGTCGGTCAAACAGCTGACCCACGATCAATCCGTTGTCTTCAATGAAATGAGTTTTCTTTTGTTTCCTCTTATTTATTTATTATTTGTTTTCTCTTTGTTCTTATAACAAGTACAGACGTAAACAGAATGACGAAACTCGTCAAAGAAGGCGGATCGATTGCGAGTCAGCTATTTGACCGACCAAACTGCGTGCTCCAATGGCAGGAGACCCGCTGTCGCGCAAAATGCACTGCCCAAACGATAGATTGTAGTTCTGTAATTGCTGATTGACTTGCATAAACCATGGAGGTACGCTCAGCAATTTTCCCAAAGTAATGGAGATGGCATGCTCCCGGAAACATCTTTCTAATAACGTCCTTGGGAAGGAACATAAGATCTGCTCGCTGCTTCAAGTAGGAAAACTTCAACTCGGATAATCACTTCCAAGAAGCCTTAGAAAAAATAAATTACTAACCGATCTAACCGGTCGGTATCATTTTCAGCTTCATACATGAACAGAGAGATTATTTGCGAAGGTGATGGTGACGTGGGCTCCAACCCCAACGTTGTGTTACTCATTTTCAGAGGAACCTGAAACTCTTGAGCAGTACGTACTGAACTACACTTCGCCAATAACATTTTTTCATTCGACTAATAGCAATAAAACTGTGTGAAAACACCACCAAGACATGACTCTTTGAAGGAAAAACTACTCTTTAACAAAACGCTACTTTGAACACCAAACACCGAAAGATAATAAGAGAGGAAAGGAACGTAAACAAACTACTGCGAATGACTATGGAGACCGTTTAATAGCCAACAGTATACGAAAACGAGTCAAAATGACTGCTACTACCATGACCGGGGGCATAAAAGCAACCAACTCCAACAACTTCTGCACAATTCACTCACGAATTGGAAGGATACACACAAATTGATATATAGGGATTTTGTTAGAAAAACAGGGAGCAAATTTCAAACAAAAGGAAATGATCACAACAATATATATGGAAATAATCATGACCACGAATTTGTTAAATGGTAGAAGAACAGCAAACACCAAAACCATGCACAAAAGCTGAGCGAACGTCGAATACTTCACAAAACTGAGGCACCCAAGTCCGAAAAGCAGTAGAGAAGAGCTCGTTTTGTTCGAAATGAACAAGCATTAGGCGCGATATGCTGCACCAATCTACCAATGACAAGCAACATCTGTCGCAGAGAATCCCTCAGTTCGATTTGATGACTACAATGGAATGATGATGGGAAATTTGTATGGAACCAGCACGTTGCTGTAAGAAAAAAAAAAGGATAGAAAAAATAGCACAAACTCCACAGAAAATCACGGCTTTTTGAACACCACTGGAACAAAGCTGTGCAAAGTTGGAAACAACTTGTTCCCGGGAAGATAAGTTCTATCCAACTTGTCTCTGCCTTGGACAAGTTGGAAACAACTTGTCTTTGGGGAGATAAGTTGTTTCCAACTTGTTTCGGATGAGATAAGTTGGAAACAACATGTCTTAGCTGAGGCTATGGCCGAAGACATGTTGTATCCCACTTGTTTTCAGCCTCGATAAGTTAGGCACAACTTGTTTCCGCTCTAGATAAGTTGGATACGACTTGTTTTGGGCCTGATAAGTTGGAAACAACTTGTTTCAAAACTTCTTAGTACAAAGAGAAAGAAAATTCAGGTGAACGAAAGTGTCTTACAATTCTGGAAAATATCTTCGTAAATTTCAGAGCGTTAAGTGGTGCTACCGTCGATCATGTTATTCTTGTACGGAACATGGGTTTTCCGTTTTGCAACTGGGATTTCGAAGCACATACGAGGAGTTGTAGTTTAGCAGCTAGATGAACTAGCCACCTAACGGTAGCTGTCGCACTCAGAGTAAAGCATGGAGCGATTTTGTTTCTCGGAAAAAGGATTGTTCGACCTTCATACCCCCTAAATTTCAACTAAAATGGATCATCTCTGGTCAAATTTATGTAGGGTTCCTACAATCACCTACTAAAGACCTACACAGTAGCATCCCGGAATATTGTGTACATTCGAATGTCGTGTAAATCCCAAAATCTGTCACAGATTGAGAATTTCTAAGGGGATTGATTTTTCAATGCTACTTGTGATGCTTGCGCTTCCAATGAGTTCTGCAAAATGACAAACGAGGTAGTTCACAGAATTCATGCCTATCTATGTACAAGGGAGGTGCACGAGATTAACTCCGGGGGTCGGGGTGAAACATCTACGTTTAGAAGCCTTGTCTAATGTGATGTTAATACATGTACATCGTTCCTGCCGAACGATCCTGGAGCGTTCAATAGAGCGCTTCAAAGATTTTCTAATGCACTGAAAAGGAGGCCGTGTGGAGCTAGGATTCATGAATCTCGTGGCGCAAACGTTGCTATTGAACCTAGTCTCGCCCAGTTATATTTTCATGAGTTCTAGCTTCCAGTGTGCACTTCCGTGGGCAGGGTATTTTTCTTCTGTAAAACGTTTCCCAAAAAAAAAAAACGTAAGCGATCTCCACGGGGCCGTGAAACAGAAGAAATAATTTGTTAGCGCTTTTCTGCGGCTTTCATTTAGTGATAGTATATAACTCGGAGTTGTTCGGCTGACCCGTCTTCAAGTGTACCGTAATGTGACTGACCACCTCAAATTATTTTATTCTTTAAGGTCACTTGGGATCAACAGTTGTCACCGAAAAAGAAGAGCATGGCAAACGAAAACGTCCCTCTCTTGTGGCATCCCTTCGTCGTTGTTGTTGTTGTAGGTGTTGTTGTCGTTGTGGTAGATATCCAATCTTGTTCAACACACAATCCTGTCGCATTATGGCATGTTAGATTATCTTGACATCTGCCTATTGGGCAGGCCCCATTCCCACCGTAGTATATAGGATCCCATTTCTGGAGTGGCCTAGAAAATAAATCCATCAGCTTATGTGATACTGAAACAAGAAAATTCCTGAATGAATTTTGAAAAGCGCTGAAGAAAGGGCCTGGTGGGAATCCTTGGCTACAACTTTTATCAGCTGGATTTCAGTAATTGATGACTTCAACTTTTTATCTTCAAAGTGGATTATCAATGCTGTGAGTAAATTTTATGATCAAAATAGAAATTGATAGCATCCATACGTATCAGCTGACGATAGCAAATTTACCTGCCATAGTAGCGTAAAATTTAGTTATGGATGGACAAACGCACGTTATGACTGGGTCGCATACGAATCGAGAATCATAATAGACACCAGTAGCAATGAATGAGCTCTTAACGTAGTATGAACCAGTAAGGAATATTAGCTGGTCGGGTGGCAACTAGAGTATTATTCAACACTGTCCTAGTGCCACAAAGGACAAAGACTTTCTTCAGATAACTATAAGATACTAGTAGATGTAGTAGCCGGCTCGAAAGGAAGGCAAAAAGTAGTATAGAGCCGACTATACACTGACCGACCAACTATCAAACTCAACTGATAATATTATAGTTCTTCATTCTTCTACAATTTGAGAATTGGCAACATGCTACACGCTAAGATTTTCATCACTGCTGCCTTGAGGAAAAAGTACTAAGGGAGGTTTTTCAAACCTATTCGTAAACTTTCGCGTCTGAACAACTTACAACAACGATGCAACTCCTTCCCACCTACTTGTTATTGTTCTCCAATGAATGCAACTCTTGCTCGACATCTCCAAGTCGGAGCAAGTCCTTCCAGATCATGAATAACTATTCCCGAATTACATGCGACCTTTTCGGATCAAAAGAATGTGGTTACATTATTTGGTGAGCCAACGCAACTAACACTAATGATGCTGCTTCAAGCTAGTTACCTGTGAGCTTTCGCTCCCGTTACAAGTTGTATCTGACCTGTGACTTTTAATTACTCACTACACTTTTTAGTAGCGAATTCCGTCACGAATTTGCTAACTTTACAGAGCGACGCTCCAGAACATTCCTTTCTTTCATCCACAGGGAAAGTGGAAGAAATCAGCGGAGGCATCATTGGATGCCAGAGGTCTTCGAAGCAAGTACATGAATTACTACTCCATTTCCCTCCATTGTGGTCAGTGATCATAGAGTATATTGGTGTCAGTGATGGACGCTATCTCTGCGGCAAAGTCTTGTGCTTTTTGCGAAATATTAGGATGTAGAACCATGGATGCGCGCTGTTTTTCTACTGCCTTATGGGCTCGTTGCTGAGCACTTGCTCTAGAGTAACTGACAAATCATCAAAGAGCAAATCAAGGCGCACCTGCCTATATATATGATTTGTTCAGAAATCTCCAATTTTTAATTTTTAAACGAATTTCGAATATGACCGCCCAAAATTGTGGGTTTTCTTGTCAAGAGTCATGCGGCTTTGAACATGGAAGAGCAGTAGCAGAATTACAGATACCTTTACATCAGACCGTAAGAAATGATCACTTCGTTATTAGAAAACACTGGTCCGAAAATCTGCATTTCAAAAATTCCCGGAATTTGGATAAGTGAACCGAAATTTCGGGTGTTAATCAAACTTTAGATCGCCCTCATATCCTCACCTATGCTGGGGAGTCTTCTTTATAGTCGTTGTATAACCTAAACTTGGCTCTATCAGGCGATCACTTACTTTTGCCAGTGCAATTTCCCTTGGTAGAGAAAAAGTTCGAAAACTGCGCCAGCTTAGCGTTTGGGTGAGCTGAGTAACGAACTTTTATAGGGAGGCATTCGTTGTCATCGCGAAAGCTGGCAAAGGTTTACCGATACCAAAGGTGAAAACAGTTTGGACTAAGGTGTTGTGTCATCGTTTTTAAAATGGTTTTTGTTTGACCCCCAAGCATTTACAGTTGTACACTCTAATATAAGCAAACATATTGTGACGTGCGATACGTGCGACCTTTTTGTACGCTTACCTGTAGAGTAACCATCTCTTAACGCTCCAGAATTAATGGTTCTGCTTCTCTATGTGATAAAGTGTGTCAGTTTGTAGTAGTTTATAGTAAGGGCGTGCACGGAATTCTTCTACGAGGCAAGTGACTCGCCTTGTAACGAGCTCACCTGCAACTCAGAGCGACCTTTTCGCGGCAACATCGCTTTAGGTAACTTACAGAGTTTTGCCACGATGAGCCGACTCAACGGTTGGCAAAAGTTATGCTTGGCAATATTTTTGTCGCACTGGGTAGTATCAAACGGGCGTCCAGTTTCACTGGGCGGCGCCAACTCGCTACGCCTGAATCTTGCCCGTTCGGCAGTAACTAGTTCGACAGCAAAACTCTATAAAGGCTCAAGGAACGATAATCTTTGTGATCGCTCAATGGTATAAAATGTGCTGTTCTTCTCATTCAGTCAGATCATGGTGTCTGCCTACATAGTTGCGATAGCGGTGAGGTTTCCCATTTCGGAGCCCAGTGAAATAACCTTTTGTTGTCTCTTCTTGTAACAAACACTCCAGGCTGTATTGCTCTCCACAGTTTCCCCAGGGGAAGAAGCGACTGTGTCTTTCGGTAATGAACCCACTGAGGAGTTGTCCGGAGACTACGACGATAATCCAACTCCTGAGATTTACAATGACGAAGGTGTGGCGTTCAATTATTTGTACAGCAGCAAAACGACATTCATGCTCTCATTAAAAGTTTTGAAGGTCTTGAAGATATGAAAATCAAGGTGTCGTGGTTTAGGAACATGCAACCACTTCGACGGGACTAATCAGTGGGTACGCAAGGGAATCGTGAGGCTTATAAATGACTACCGTGTGAAATTGGTCGAAGGCAAGCAAAGAAACGGAGCTACCTGGTTGAAGCCGTTGCCAAAAGGAATGTTTATGAGAGAGATGGTTAGTTGGTTGCTCTATTGGGTTCGTTATATATTGTTTTATACCATCGGCGTTGTATGTATCAATGCTACAAAAGTGGAGTGAGTATTTACCAAATATTGGGTTGCTTCGAAAGTTTTGTTATTTTTTCTCCGCTGCCTTTATTTTTTTCCACAACGTAACCGGAGTACAACCTTGACAAGCGGCGCAATATTCTATGACTATTAAGGAGCACTACTCATGAGCACACCCCTGGTGCCCTACGGTCAGAACATGGGAACCTACAAAGGATGAACATCGGAGGCTGCCAATTTAAGTCGGCATATTCAGCTGTTTTTTCCTTAGGTAGCGAGAGCTTCTAAAGGTGAAAAGGGTGACAGTATCCTGCAAAACTCCTCAAAAATGTATGGTGGTGAACCGTCTGCCAGGCAAAGTTATCAAAATCTAAAGCAGGTCCTGGAAGCAAATTTTAGTCGATTTTTGCAGCGCAGAAAATAGGCCTTCACGCGTCTTGAGCGTTTTTCATTAGGGCAGCTCCGACTTTTGAAACAAATAACAGCTAAGGGTAATGCATAGGATACTACTTCGAATTAGCAGCATGGATAGGGTCGTCCAGTGAGAATTCTAGGAAAAGCAAGGGAAATGTGGTTCGAGAAGAGCTCGTCTGCGTCTCTCTAAAATGAAAGCTATCTAGCCAGAGCTCTACAGCGGAATTGGTCACACCTCTGGATTGAATGGAAGGAAGGTGTTCCCAATCAATTTTCTCGTGGTGTTATTGCAAAATCACGCGAAAAACGGATAATTGAAAATGCGGTGCCTTTGAATTTTCGAATGTTTCTTGACTTCTGAGTGAAATGGACAGTCACTAAAGGTGTAGCGAAGATGAACAAGATTTGCTCCAGAAGACCAGCACCACATTTTGTTGCTACACAACATCTAGGGAGGATTATAGTTTCGAGAAGAAAACCCGACAAAACTTTGTCTCAACCTAATAGTTGAGCGCGTTTTTCACAGTGCTTAAGATAATCAATTTCGTTAACCAAATTTGCAATCGTTCGCAATCTTTGTGTTCGTAACCGATCTGCTTGTGAACTGACTCGGCAAAAACTCAGGTTAACGAACACTTCTTCCTTTCCATAAGAATCCATCGTGCCAGGTCAGAAATGGTGAAGTTGAATTAGGCAGGTGCGGTGACCAGAAAATACAGTGAAGTCCAAACGGTCGTAGACAAAGGAGAGAACCGCGGCGTTGGCATTCCGGTTGTCGAGGCAGCGGTCCTGGGCAGAGACACAGAGGAAAACCGCGCCGCGGTCCCGACCCTTGTCTACGACCGTTTGGAGTCCACTGTCCGTATGGTCTGTTAGCTCAGAGAGTGCCCATGGGAGAACTTTGTCTGCAATTACGACCGTAATGGTAGCTGCCAAGCGATTGGCTGGTTCAACCTATTTTTCACACAGGTGATGTGATCCGTTCCATTTTGATGTTTCACTATTGTTTCCGATCGAACCAGCCGATCTGTCGGCCGATACGATTGCGGTCGTAATGGCAGACAATGTCCCCCCATGTGCACTCCCGCAGCTAACAGACTACATGTGGTTACACTGACTACATTACAAAAAAGAAAAAAAAGTATTCCCATTGCCATCGCATTTTATGATGAGTTTCAACCCTCCCTCCTTTTCATTTACAATATGAGGTTCAGTGGAGCCACATAGCCAAGATTGTTTATTGAAAGAAAACACCTTTATGGAATCACTGAAAGAGGCGGTGAAAGCCTTGAGGAATCCACAGCCTGTTTGGGTTCACATAGTTACACACTCCACGCACTTGCTGGCTTTACTCGTCTCTTTACTCGAAAAAACAGCAACGGCTTAACTTGCTAAGTTCCTCTAAAATAAGATTTCCACTGCAGCAATCCGCATGCGTTCACAATAAAGATCACGGATTTTCCCACTCTGTTATTTCAAACCATTTGCTTTTACCCAAGTACTAGAACTCAGGGATGGCGCTGCTCAAAGGTACAAAAACTGCTGAAAAAGTACGTGAAGGTACAAAAACTGCTTGAAGCGCTTTGAGTTGTTTTGAAATATGATGTTGGCCGCAACAAAGCGCAGCTTGCGATTGTTGTGGGGTATTTTCAAACTCACCTATTCCGCAATATTATTTTTAATCTATGTGCTTAAACTCAGGGATATAGCTGCGAGCTCGAAAAAGAAGCCATCAAGATTTTGAAAGAAAAGTGCTATAGGACACCTCCTCCTACTGCTCCAAATGGAACGACGGGATTCTTCGACTTGTATGTGCACACTTTCCTCTTCCAATTTTTATCTTTATAATACATCCTGAAATCATGTGCGTTGTAGGCTAATAGAGTAACAAAAATAATTTTTCAACGGTTTCAAAAAAAAAAGGCAAGTGTCAAAAAGGGCTCTGATGAGAGTTAGATGGCAGGGACAGATTGAGGTCAAGCATGACGATGGGAAAAACCGACCCTCAATGCGACCCCCCTATTCCGCCTCCGACCCCCATTTCATCACGACCCCCCCTGATAGGCCGCCGGCACCTGGTCTCTACCGATCGGGTGACGTAAAAAAAAGAACTGCAGCGTGCCTTCGCTAGGGATATGCATTGCGTTATCACGTGCCAAAACAGGGCTAGGATTCACGAAAGGCTAACCGAGCAAGCCAACGACAGTTAGCATGGTTGGTTATCTCATAGGCAGCGCGATATTAGCAGGCGCAGAGTTTTAATACTGGTTTTCTTGCTTGGTTTTGCTTTGTTACTCGTTCATGAATCTTAGCCCAAGATTCATTGACAGCATATCGACTACAGCGCAGGTTCGATTCACGGCGCCTCCAAAAAATTTTTGCACAGGTCCAGGTCGGAGTCACTACAGAATTAAGTGAGAAGCAAAGAGGGTTGAGACGTTTGAGGATGAAGTGTAGGAAGCAAAATCGAGCACCCTAGAAATCGCCTACAGGACTCGTTAGCATCGTAGAAAAGTAGGGTGACTTAGACCCGCGCTGAAGTTCCCTGACTCGAAATCAACAAATGTTTTTACTTCCATAGAGGACGATCAGCTCTGTCTTCTTGCCAAAGAAGCAGCCTTCTAGGGCTCCATTCATTTTTGGAAGCTCGATGGGAAATTGACGGGAAATTTGGTGAATTTTTCATCGATTTCTCATCTAAATTGCGGGGAGGCCAAATGCTGTATTCAAATGGGAAATATCCTTCTGTAAAACATATAGAAGAAGAATTCTCGTGAGACCTGCAAATGGTTTTCTTTGATTTCCCAAATAGGTTCACTCCATTTTCACCATATCTTCAAATCGCGAGTTTTCACTTCCTAAACTCCCATGGAGAAAGTTAGCGTTTCACCGGAATTTCACTACCTCCACGTAATAGAGCTCCAAGCAATCATTCTCCAGTCCATTATCGCGCCCCAAACTTGCTCCTATTTGAGCGAGTTAGATATGAAATTTTCTCTCGGAGACCTGAAAATTGAAAAAAAAACTTCCCATTGAGCTCCCAAAAATATATGTTGCTCTAGAAATCTGAAACTCTGAGGGAAGATAGAGCTGATTATTCTCTATGATCATGCTTTGGCTACCGTATAACCTATTCGAATGGAAAAAGAATTGCAAATTAGCGAAGTCTCGATAGGAAATAACAAAAGAAGATCTTCTGCTAGGTCCCTCCGTGTATTTACAGTACTAGGTTCGTGTTATTGATTTGACGAGTTGACCGAAACCATCCTGGTCATCCCGGAAGTTACCCTATTCTTTCGGTTATCTACCCTGATACTTATCTTCCCACTCCGCCTATGCTTCCATACCTTACTACCTCTCTAAACTGTGGATGTGCAGGGGGTGTACTAGTTGATATTGAGAATTCAGAGACATCATTAGTTGGATTTGTAGTTATACTGTAAGGACAAGGATTGCTGTTGTCAGCGTACAGGCCTATCAGGCCGTCGCTTGCTGCTCAAGTCGAAGTTGTCTTTTTTGAGCGTGTGACACCCAAATTTTCTCGTGTCGTAAGCGAAACGCTCATTGCGTCACTCATTTTATACGTTCCATTGCTTGTGCTTGCTGACTTCGTGAAACTGGAGCAGTCTTATTTGCTAAGAGTCGAGGATGATTTCCTCAGCCATAATCGTAACCGCGCGTACATTTTTTGCGAGATTAGGTAGATTAGGTAATTTTTACATACTGGATAGAAGGTTTTGTAACACTATTATGATTATACCTGAAACGGATACAAAACTAAATGGCGAGAAACTTTTCCAATAACGTAATATTTATTGAAGTTCGGAAAGTTGTTTGTATTCGTCTTCTTTGTTTTAGCATTGAGAAGCCTCCAGGAACATCGTGGGGAAATCGGCCGTGGGAGCTGTGGGGACCGGGGATATGGCTCTCAGAACTTGATAAGTAGGGGCTGAATGTTGAAGACAGTGACCCTGGACGAAGTATCGTACTCTATCAAGAGACGAAGTGATAACTGCAATGTAAGTGTAATCCATTTTTTATTTCTTCTCTTATTCCTTCCAGAGTGCTTTTTTGCTTGCCGATATGTGTTACATAACACTTGAAAATTGAAGCTCCTTCGATGGGATGCCTATAGCATCGGATGTGCATTGAAGATGTGCGAGGGAAACAATACCATCAACATATCTCACGAATAAGCCGTAAGTCCAACAATTCTGACTAAGGGATGTTTTTTTTGCCAAGATATTACAGCAATGTAGGTGTCTAAGAGGAATTCACCCGTAGAAATTTCTCAGTAATTTCACAAATACGTTAGGTAGTTCGGATATAGTGCTGATAATCTGCATATTTTGACAACCATCGTCTCAAATTTCGTGGACAAGTTGAAAAAATCGTGAATACAGCGATGAAATCCCTTTTCCTAGTATTCCGTAACATCCACAGTAGTGACCCAAAACTATTGCTGCGGCTTTATAAAGCATACATAATTCCAAAGATTGAATATTGCTCCCCAATTTGGAATCCTCATTTGAAGAAAGAAATACTAAGTCTCGAAAAGGTGCAACAGACGTTCACACGTCTATTGTACCTTAGATTATTTCCTCGGACCAGATATGATAACATTCCAAGCTATGCTGAACGCTTGAAATGTTTTCATCTGGATAGTCTTGAACGCAGGCGGTTAGTGAACGATATCGTTTTCTGTTTTCGGATATTGAAGAACGAAATCAATCTAAGAGCAAGCAAGTACTGGATCTTCCGTCCCTGTAACGGAAGATCTCGTGGCTTCAGCCTCTGCTATATCAATAAGAAGAATTATGCTTTACTCTTTAATTCCTTATTCTATCGTGGCGTTAGGTTGCTTGATAAAGTCCCGATTGAAGTAATGCGGTCAGAGAATAGCAGGATATTCAGAAGTAAGTTAAAAACACTTGATTTTTCTCAATTTCTTCGAATCTCTCAGTAGACGACTTTCTGTTTTCATTCTAGCTCGCTATTTTGGCCAATGTCGTTCAACTGCTGGTCGTTCTTCACCTCCGTTACCTCCGTGTCAACTACTTTTACGTGGCTCCTCATCGTAGTATCTGCTTCTTGTTTTTTTATACTTGTTTCTGCTCGCATGCTCTGTTATTAAGCAATTTCACCCTAGACACTTTCGCACAAGTAATTATAAAAGAAACGAGCCTCACTTTTTTCGCGGATCACCTATGCAACCTTAGTTATACCACTTCAGTCCATGGCCACACCAGGTATTTGCATGAACTTATCCTTAGAATGTCCGATATACCAGTTCCGCAGGGGCTCAGTTGGTATACCTGCGTGCCGAAGTTCCGGTATACTCCAGTGGACTAAGCTCTGCTGGGCACTTGGCCAACTGGTGCGGATTAATTTGCCTTATTTCAATTATTTTTAATTTACTGGCCTTGGTCTGTTTTGGGTACGTGGTTGCCACTGGCTCCAGCTTTGGCTTTATTTGTTAAAGGAGCTGCGAAGGTGGCTAGCAACTGGTGGTTCTTTTACTATCAAATTTTCTTTACAAGCAAGTGAACAAATTACTATTGTTATTACTAACGCGGTTTTATGGAGCACTGAAAAAATTGTTTTTCAGTGTAGCAAATAAATAAATAAATAAATAAATAAACCATGCAACACTTCTGTGGTACGTTGCGGAGTTTTTTTACGGAGTTGTCGATGTATGTTGGATTTGACATAGATTGCATATGTAATAAGTTTTACAGTTCAAAAATGGAAGAGCCATGCAAGCAATTAATTAATTTACCTCTGCAAAGTCAAATTTGGTGCTGTTGCAACATAAACACGAAAAATTGTTCCTCTATGATAATCGACGGCAATCATCTCAATGGTTGGATTGCAACTAAGCTTTCGCAGCCATTTCCCAGGTTTTTCACTTTGCACAAGAGTAAGATCATGTTGAGAGTTTCGTGATCACCTGCCGGATTGATACACCACAGTTTTTTGAGTGCAAATAAAATGATCACGACAACGAATTACGTATTAGAATGCGGTGACATGCAGTTAATTCACAAAGTATATGCCCATTGATGGCCAGCAAAGGAAGATCGATCCTTCTTAACGATGATGCCCGGAAGCATGTCATACCAGTTTCAAAATTCGCAAAGGTTCGGATGAAACTGCGCCTCATTCATAATGTAATACATTCTCGCCGGATCTCGATCATCTCAACATCATTCTGAAAGTGAGCATAAATGCTTCAACAAGCAAATTCAAGCGAAAGCTGCTGTCAACGAATTCATCGATTCCATAACTAAATTTTACGCTACCATGGCAGGTAAATTTGCTATCGTCAGCTGATAGGTATGGATGCTATCGATTTTTATTTTGATCATAAAACTTACTCACAGCATGGATAGTCCACTTTGAAGATGAAAAGTTGAAGTCATCAATTATTGAAATCCAGCTGATAAAAATCGTAGCCAAGGATTCCCACCAGGTCCTTTCTTCAGCGCTTTTCAAAATTCATTCAGGGATTTTCTTGTTTCAGTATCACATAAGCTGATGGATTTATTTTCTAGGCTACTCCAGAAATGGGATCCTATATACTACGGTGGGAATGGGGCCTGTCCAATAGGCAGATGTCAAGGTAATCTAACATGCCATAATGCGACAGGATTGTGTGTTGAACAAGATTGGATATCTACCACAACGACAACAACACCTACAACAACAACGACGAAGGGATGCTACAAGAGAAAGACGTCTTGGCTTGCCACACTCTTCAATTTCCTTGACAACTGTTGATCCCTAGTGACCTTAAAGAATAAAATAATTTGAGGTGGTCAGTCACATTATGGGACACTTGAAGACGGGTCAGTCGAACAACTCCCAGTTGTATACTGTGCCGCAGAAAAGCGCTAACAAATTATTTGTTCTGTTCCACGGCCCCGTGGAGAACGTTGGGGGAAACGTTTTACAGAAGAAAAGTACCCTGCCCACGGAAGTGCACACTGGAAGCTAGAACTCATGAATATATAACTGGGCGAGACTACGTTCAATAGCAACGTTTGCGCCACGAGTTCCATGAATCCTCATGAGCTCCACACGGCCTCCTTTTCAGTGCATTAGAAAATCTTTGAAGCGCTCTATTGAACGCTCCAGGATCGTCCGGCAGGAACGATGTACATGTATTAACATCACATTAGACAAGGCTTCTAAACGTAGATGTTTCACCCCGACCCCCGGAGTTAATCTCGTGCACCTCCCTTGTACATAGATAGGCATGAATTCTGTGAACTACCTCGTTTGTCATTTTGCAGAACTCATTGGAAGCGCAAGCATCACAAGTAGCATTGAAAAATCAATCCCCTTAGAAATTCTCAATCTGTGACAGATTTTGGGATTTACACGACATTCGAATGTACACAATATTCCGGGATGCTACTGTGTACAATACCGTCGGTAATCTTTGGAAAAAAGACGAAAAAGACGCAAAGGCGCGTCTTTTGCGTCTTTTTGCTATAACTCAGTTCAATGCAGAGATAACTGCATACATGTATATATTTTTGGAATCAGCGCATCGAGATCTATAAGAAGGCGTTGTGCAAGTTTCTCAACGCGTTCAAGCTTATGCCCTCAGGGCATTAGCGCTCTAAATTTCACTGAAAAGGAACAAAGATGTTGCAAAACACCACTTTTTTGTGCAGATTCCTATAAAATGTTGTCGTAATGGTCTGTTCACCACAGTAGAACAAAGTCCTATCACTTTTGTTTCATTTGATTAGCTTTGAAATTTTCATGATCTTGCTAAATCAGCGCCTCATAACTACGAAGCGGTTGAGCCTGGAAGGCTCTTGCTCTCTGAGACTAGAGTAAGTTTTCTCCACTATGAGCTGCAATTTTGACTGTTACTGCAGGTTTCCATCTTTGGTGGAAAAACTTTGCTCCAAATCACACTTTCAACTCCGTCACATCGTATGGTACCATATTTGAGGCGTCATAGTGTCGCAAACGGAAGAGCTACAAGCGTGGAGTTTCGTCTTCTTCTACAGAACTTCTTGTTCTTTCAGACCGCGAGAGCTGGCAGGTACCTGTGCCCTCATTCTCTAGTTTGGAACCGACAAAAACGCAAGGTGTGCACCGCTGCACGTGAGAATGCACTGGTAAAAGACTGCAAAAGCACCTGCATGAGCTGGCAACCACACATTTCGTCTTAGCCAGACATTATCTTTCAAATGCCCAAGAAATGGCAGTTTTCAGTCCATGTCATTTTTCGGCTCTTTTTAATGCCTGTCATCGGCGCAGTGGCCGCCCCACAGCGTTCCAGAGGCTGTATACATAGAGCCTTGGGGAAGCAAGCTGGGGTGGAGGGATCAACGCCAAAGTGTAGCGCGGGGCCGGGACAACTGTCGTGGTGGGGTACGGTCGTTCGGGGGGTGTGGGTCCCACCACGAAAATTCAAAAACCGTTTCACCCATTTAGTAAACAGCATCTTGATGGAAAGCTAGAGCGATGCGGTTTTCACTGCCGGATTTTCAGGGTCAAATTTTCTATCGAAATATCCAGTTGCAGCCATCTAGGGGGGGTGTGGGTCCCGCCACGAAAATTTCAAAAAAAAAACCCGAGAAAAATCTCCACAGAAATGGATCCTATACAAATGTCTTGCTCTTGTTGAACTTCAAGCAATTAAGCTTACTATTCATCTGGCATAGTGTCACTCTTTCCAAATTCATTTCTTCGTCCTTATGCCGCCCCACTCGGTCGCACGAGATACGTTCTCCAACCAAGAGCGGAGCCGGCCGCGCACCTCCAGTCCTCTTGCTCTCTGCGTCTCCTATCTCTAAGGGGTCCCTGTATTGCCTCCACCCACACTCCCCCTGTCTATGCTCTAGCCCCTCGCGGCCGGCGCAACGAACTGGGGAACGTATCTCATGTAATCCCCCACTCATCTAGCTGGTCCTACAACACTTCCACTGGTAATGTTATTCCGCGTTTATATTTTGCAGTGCTTTCACGTTCAAACAGTATCGAGTGCTTTCTGGTCCCTATGGAATACAAGGAGGAAATGCTGTTTTTCCTCGAATTGGGGTTATTCTTCTTAAGCCTAGAATTCAAGTAATTCAATAGTTTCGTGAAAACGCGTGATGATATTGTTGTAGAGGAAGAAAAGAGCTTTCAGAAGGTATAGAACATGTCAGGGAAAAATGGTAATAGGGCGGAGAAAATCGAAACTGCCAATTGCGCAAGGACTTATGTTAACGCCTAATAAATAAAATACCCTCACCGATCGAAGCTACCCGCGTCCCCAACCGACGCGACCGTCAACCACTTCAGTACATGCATACAGACATACGTGCATAGGGTACATGCATACGGTGCATGCGTACAGTGCAATACATTACAGTGCATGTACGGTATATAGATGCATGTATAAATATATGTATAGAGATTTCGTCAAACTTTTTGTATTTTGCATGGTTTTTTAAAAATTTTCGTGGCGGGACCAACACTCCCGTGAATGACCCAAACCTGATATTTCGATTGAGAATTTGATGCTGAATCCGATAGCTGAACTATGGTGGCTCCATCTCTTCACTGAAAAGCGTTTTATCAGGTGGAGAGAACAGTTTTTAAATTTTCGTGGCGGGACCCACACCCCCCCCCCTTAGATGGCTGCAACTGGATATTTCGATAGAAAATTTGACCCTGAATCCGGCAGTGAAAACCGCATCGCTCTAGCCTTCCATTATGAGGCTGTTTACAGAATGGGTGAAACGGTTCTTGGATTTTCGTGGCGGGACCCACACCCCCTAGATGGCTGCAACTGGATATTTCGATAGAAAATTTGACCCTGAATCCGGCAGTGAAAACCGCATCGCTCTAGCTTTCCATCAAGATGCTGTTTACTAAATGGGTGAAACGGTTTTTGAATTTTCGTGGTGGGACCCACACCCCCCGAACGACCGTACCCCACCACGACAGTTGTCCCGGCCCCGCGCTACACTTTGGCGTTGATCCCTCCACCCCAGCTTGCTTCCCCAAGGCTCTATGTATACAGCCTCTGGAACGCTGTGGGGCGGCCACTGCGCCGATGACAGGCATTAAAAAGAGCCGAAAAATGACATGGACTGAAAACTGCCATTTCTTGGGCATTTGAAAGATAATGTCTGGCTAAGACGAAATGTGTGGTTGCCAGCTCATGCAGGTGCTTTTGCAGTCTTTTACCAGTGCATTCTCACGTGCAGCGGTGCACACCTTGCGTTTTTGTCGGTTCCAAACTAGAGAATGAGGGCACAGGTACCTGCCAGCTCTCGCGGTCTGAAAGAACAAGAAGTTCTGTAGAAGAAGACGAAACTCCACGCTTGTAGCTCTTCCGTTTGGGACACTATGACGCCTCAAATATGGTACCATACGATGTGACAGAGTTGAAAGTGTGATTTGGAGCAAAGTTTTTCTACCAAAGATGGAAACCTGCAGTAACAGTCAAAATTGCAGCTCATAGTGGAGAAAACTTACTCTAGTCTCAGAGAGCAAGAGCCTTCCAGGCTCAACCGCTTCGTAGTTATGAGGCGCTGATTTAGCAAGATCATGAAAATTTCAAAGCTAATCAAATGAAACAAAAGTGATAGGACTTTGTTCTACTGTGGTGAACAGACCATTACGACAACATTTTATAGGAATCTGCACAAAAAAGTGGTGTTTTGCAACATCTTTGTTCCTTTTCAGTGAAATTTAGAGCGCTAATGCCCTGAGGGCATAAGCTTGAACGCTTTGAGAAACCTGCACAACGCCTTCTTATAGATCTCGATGCGCTGATTCCAAAAATATATACATGTATGCAGTTATCTCTGCATTGAACTGAGTTATAGCAAAAAGACGCAAAAGACGCGCCTTTGCGTCTTTTTCGTCTTTTTTCCAAAGATTACCGACGGTATTGTAGGTCTTTAGTAGGAGATTGTAGGAACCCTACATAAATTTGACCAGAGATGACCCATTTTAGTTGAAATTTAGGGGGTATGAAAGTCGAACAATCCTTTTTCCGAGAAACAAAATCGCTCCATGCTTTACTCTGAGTGCGACAGCTACCGTTAGGTGGCTAGTTCATCTAGCTGCTAAACTACAACTCCTCGTATGTACATCGAAATTTCAGTTGTAAAACGGAATACTCGTTTTGTACAAGAACAACATAAAAGGTCGAAGATAGATGGTAGCACCACTTCTGTTCGTAAAGATAGAAAACAACGTAGACCAAGAAGTAAAACATAAACAGCTCAAAATCCAGGCAAAAAGAGTGAAGTAAATATGCTATGCTCACCTAGATCCGACTTTGTCAATCCGCATGGGCTTTTCAACATTTTCTATCAGTCCATGTAGAAATTGAATGCAAAAAAAAACACTTGTCCACCATGCTGAAATGCAAGCCTTTCATACACATTCAAACATAAATAAATATAACATAATTTATCACCTCCGACTACTGAGTACCAATGAAGCATAAGCAAAGATACTAATGAAGAATCCAGTGCCAATCCAATCCACTGCCACAAGCAAGATCGCTGTCGCAATCTGCAAAGACATAACTAAACAGCAGCGGCGAGAGTGCTTCAGTACATCTAGAAAACAGACTATAGACGAGCGGCACGAATTCAAATGAACAAACGGAAAAGAATGCGAAACGGAGTTCGAAGCAGCACAAGTTAGAAACTGTTGGTTGGCCGGCAAAAACAGCTGGCACCAATTCGCTCGACGATGCAACACTGAACGCTCGGCGTTTAGCGTGCGGAAAACTCGTCGAAACCTGTCGCCAGCACAAGCCCATACTTGTTAATGTGCTGAACGCAGGGCACCTTCGCAGCCGCAATTGTCCTGAAACTGTCGGGACTATGCTGAACTGTTGGAAGGACCCAGAACCTGGATAGCGCACATTTCCGTGGGTGCTGCCTTTAACGCTCTCAAATTTACCAGAATATTTTCCAGAATTGTAGGACACCTTGGTTGACCTGAATTTTCTTTTTCTTTGTACCTGAATCTTCTCTGAGAATCGTGCTCAAATCGATAACATCACTAAAACTTGAAATTTTCCAGTATCTCCCGATTCGTTCTATTTAGTCCCCAATGTTCTTGATTGTGATACCTTCTGCTTCCTCGAGGCAAAAAATTATTTCTGAGCCAAATTTTATCTGGAATTTCTTTGCTGGCACACCTGGATTGTTAAAGTAACACCGGTATCTTCTGAAATCAATACACATTTGCTCAGAGAGCATAGTGCTTGTTTGCACTCTAGTTGTCAGTTGCAACACGGCGAGCCTACATTAGCTCACATAAGGAGCGTTTAGTACCATGGAATAATATGGACATGGAAGAATAGGAAACGAGTTCACAAAGGTCTCCTCCGTGTTAATATAGTACTATGAAACCCGCTTAATTTTCTTCTTCTTCTCCTCAGCGTCTGTCCCTGCGTCCGCTGTTTTGGTTCTCTCGCGCCATTGACCTCGATCCTGAGCGTCATCCCTGGTGACAGCAAGCTCTCTCATATCCTTGCATACGGTGTCCTTCCACCGTTTTTTCGGTGCTCCTCTAAGACGCTTGCCGGTGACCTCCATCTCCAAGGCCTTCCGGGTAGGGTGTGGTGGTGATCTTCTCATAACGTGTCTATGGATGGAGGACTTGGTTGGCCCTGAGCGAGGGTCGAAACACAAGAAGTCGGACAGTGACGCCTCTTGTCACTTCGCCACACGTTCTTTTCCGATCTAAAATGGTAGTTAATTCACCTGCAACAATACATATTACATGGTAGAGGGGGTCCATCCTCTCTGATTTATTGGGTGACATACACATTCAAATCAATTGATAGATAAGAAGTTTGAGGAGGCAAACAATGTATCGTGTGTATACAACAATGCCATGGCTTGTAGGCATAATTCGAATTCCATCCTCTGTTAGCAATGAAGGACTGTCAAGATGCCGTCAACGGAACTTTGACGAGAGCTAGTATCACCATCAGAATCCATGCTGAAGTTCACTGGACGTCATTTCGACATCAACTCCATTAAAATATTTATTTATTTATGTAATGCACTCAAGGGGCTTCTTATACGCAACACTGAAAATACTACTACAGTATAGAACAATGTTAATTCGAAAGCATGGTGCAATGTAACCTACTAACAATAATTTGGTGTCCGGAGTTCTTCGTTGATGGCTTTCAAGGACTTGCAGTTTTGCTAGGCCACTGCCCTTCCCAACCGAGATGTCCACTCCGTTCTCCTTGCTAGTCCCTTCTCACTGTTCTATGGAAACATCGGTTTCTTTGGTTATTTTCTCAATCTGTATCAGTTTCTTGTTTGTTTTTGCGATGGTTATCCGATTTTATGAATAAAGAATAAAGAATAAATGCACACACACTCACACACGTGCAGAGATTCATCTTTATATACACAGATGATAACGCTCCCTCTGCCATGACCAAAATAATTAAGGTGTGACTCCGATACCTTCATAATTACGTACGCTATCATCACTCTCGAGCGATGAAAGCAAAGGAGGGCACGAAGGCGAATGGTCTTACTTTCTTTGCGTGCCCTGGCGGGTGTAGAACCTCTTGCAGATTCTCTGCGTACCGCTTCCAAGGTGTTTGGGCAAGAAACTGATAGAGAGAGTAACAGTCCATGGTAAGAGTGAGAAGTATCCGAGCAAAAAAAAATTAGTAGCGATTCATGGGCGAATTGCACACTAACGATAGAAATCATAACTGTAAAGGTTGAAGGAACGAAGGGAAAGAATCTGTGGTCGGAGTAGAATATGCGGAAATTGAGTAGACATGGATAGGCAGATGCTCTGAAAAAGGAATAGCTAACTAGGAGAATTAATAATCAGGCAGTGGAAGAAGTCAACTTCTCTCAGTTTCGATTCGAATGCTGTATTGGATTGAGCTTGTAGGACATATCGTGGTAATGGCTCTCACACTTCTATGAAAGAAGGAGTTAAGAACCTGTAGAAAACGCTTTCTTCCAGTCCGTGGATAGTAGAGAGAAATCTATCGAGACGTCTGCAGCAAGCCCTTGAGAGGCCAATACTTATGGCCTTCAACATAAGCTCTCCGCGCATAATGCGAAAGCAAAACACTAGATCAGAGACGATGCGTCTCTACCTCGAACTTTTTAGTCCTAAAGCTTGTAGAAAAGTTGGATAACTGGGCATCCCATCAATATTAGGACCAATGTTAAAAGCTCTGTGACATCTAAGGGACACAAGGAGTGTAAATGTCTGCTGAACTCTTTCAAGATTAGCAATGTCTTTATTAAAAGGGAGCTCCGGACCTGTGGACAACTGCCTGAGGTGAGGCAGCACATAGGCTTTGGATAACTTTGTCAAAGTTGCTGCGTTACTAACATGAACGTTGCAAAAACTCGTATATAGTACAACATACGCCTGACTAGTGATGAATTCAATATGATTTGAAGATCTGAGAGCAGATTGAACTATACTGCTCAAGTCTTCAGCCCACGATGTTCCTTGAATTTTAATATCATTCACCTCATAATCAATTGCTCTCGATATGAATAAACGTTAGGGTGTTAAGTTGGAAATGCGCGCTGAAGTTTCGATGTTTTTATAAATGTGTTGCCAAACGTTTTTCGCCTCGCTTTTAATACCTCCTAAGAAAGCAATTCATGTAGTATTTTTTCGTATGCGGCTTGTCGAATATTCCTTCATTCTTTGTTTTTTAAAGGAATTTATAAGGAGACCGACCAAAATTTTGAAATTTCTGTTCCTTAATTTTATGTTGTTAAAGAGCGTAAAACTGCAGCGGAGCACCACTACAGATCATATAATAAATTAGGAGAATTTTTGGTGTATTACTTGGCTAAATCCATGCGCCAATGAATTACTGGAAAATGGCCTCGAACTTGGGTAACTGAACCGAATTTCTGACTAAAAATCGTTTCGTCGACTGCCCTGTTCTTCACATCTAGAATTAAGAGTCGCACTTAGGATAGCCTAAGAGCCCAGACTTTGCGCTATCACGCGATCACCTGGTCGCTTCGTTCAAGCCTTAAATAAATGAGAAAAATTCCAAAACTGCGACGAGACCAAATTTAGGGTAAGCCGCTATTCTAGGTCACTACGCTGCGATGACCCAGAGGAGAGCGCTCACTCTTTGTGTGGAAGACCTCGAAGGTTCAACAATACCAACTCTGCATTGAATTTGGACTGAGGCGTTGTAGCTTTGTTTTTAAAAAAATAATTTGTCCGATGTTTAAACGCTCATTTCCAACTTAACATTCTAATATGTATGTGGAATAAGCACTTTGTGGCACATGTTTCCTCACAGTTGCAAAGCACTGTTCAAAGGCAGCAATCAGTATAATCTTCGTCGCTCAACTTCTGAGTGATTTCAATCCTTAGGCATGCATCTGACAATTATGCGACGGAAGTGCTGTTAGAGACCCAGCCTTCCTCGAGATATTACAAGTACAACTCCAGTACAACATTTCAATTTTCAATCCGTTGGTACGAGTTGTTACGCGTGACCTAGAGCTGAAATACACTCCTGATCATTGTCAGATATCGGCTGTTTCACTATCCTTTTGCGTTCCCCTAGCTTATTTTAGCAACTAAAACATTTCTTTTCTTTCACCTTCCGCTTTCCTTCTGAAGGCCAGTGCTCAGTATTCTCTTTATCATTCTTACAAACCCCACCTTTCGCTCGTCCGTTATGTTCCTTTTGTTTGCGAAATTTGAATTTGGCTTCATTAGCTACTTCTGTGTCATTTTATGACTATTCACTTTTTTCAGTAGCTTCCCTATTTGTTGTTATGCTTCTTTCAATCATCAATTCTTTTGATCTTCTCAGAAAAGTACTAAATAAATAATCTAATTACCGGCTCGCCCTAGGAAAAAGATAGCTAAAATCTCTTCATGGTTTTTTTTCCAATAGGTCGCCCTCCCCCCCCCCCCCCCCC
>JARK01001455.1:378589-389118 GCA_000688135.1 Ancylostoma ceylanicum | reverse complement strand
GAGTATTCAACCCCACCTGTACACGCAGTTTAGCATAGCGGATCATAGCCACCCACGTCACTGCCGAGGCAGGCATGTGTGAAGAGCAGAGATAATCGTCCTACTAGGAGATGATCACCATCTCATGCACAACGTAACTCATGTATCACAAATATACGTAGCATAGGTAGACACATGAGGTGGGTAGCACGCCTTCCGCGAAGGGTTGGCAAGTTCTCTAGTAAAGCATATGAAATTATTGCGCTGGCTTATCTTTTGGCCCTTATTCCATCGCTACTTTCTGACATTTACTTTCAATTGCTCAAACTCTGGCTTACTTTTCAACAATTTTGTTTCTGAAACTCTGACATTTTGAGATCCAAAATCGGCGGAGACACCAGTTTCTCTTCCTATCCACCAACTAAAATATAGCGATTCATTAGGGTGGCGAAATCTTTCAAGTGTGTCATGTGTAGATAAACACAATTAACACATCACAGAACGACATCGTCAATCATGTGAATGGAATGGATATCAGAGGATGAAACACAAATGAGAGCTCATTAGGCATCGATCGTCCCTCTCTGAAAGCCCAAATTAATTACCTAGGACGTATTCAAACACACATTGTTTAGTGATTTTGAGCGCAGTACATGCAGCCACGTGAACGAATCATGGGTTTCTGATCATGATGATAATGTACGCCGATGTAGCTGATGAGGATGTAGCCACAAGAGGTTGTTGATGCCTTTGAAGATCAAAAAATTAACTGCTTTTAAGAAGAGGACAACAACTTTAGTGCACAAAGCATGGGCACGGAACACCTGCCAATGAGGGAGAAGAATTTTTGTGCTCAATACAATGATCTGGCTAGCTTTCATATTATAATCACCAGTTTTTGCGCACGGACATCTGGTCCTGCACACAAGCATGAATTGATAATTAAAGACACCGTTAACGGCTTCCTCAAATTTTGAGGCAAGACCAATCTCATATAGTACTATTTTGCTGTCGCTCGTGAACCACAGAACTAAGTAAGTAGAACGCAAGGAATCGTCACGTACCTAGCGAAGGTTGTGGGGCGCTGCCCGTTGATATAGAATTTTCCCCGTCGACACAGACACTTTCAGGCAGGCGCGCAGCATTCATTTGAATTCAAGGACTGCCTTCCCTCCGCTTCAAGCAATTGGAGAACGGCACCTCTATTTCTTAGGTTTCTCACGTGTTTCGCAATTTTACAATTTTTCCTTCATTGGTGATGAGGACTTCGACACTCTGAAATTCGATAACATCCAACACGCAGAAATTTCTGTCACTGCTGCCTTTGCGAGGAAGTACTAAGAGTGTTCTCTTCAATTTACGAGTAACCTTCTGCCTCTAATCACCTTACATACAACGATACAACTTTTTCCAGTTTACTTGTGATTGTTCTCCAATGAATGCAACTTTCGATCGACATCTCCAAGTCGGAGCACGTTCTTCCAAGATCATGAATAACTATTCCCAGATCACATGTGACCTTTTCGAATCGAAGCAAGGTGGATACAGCATTTGGCGAGCCTACGCAACTTACATGATTGATGCTGGTTCAAACGAGCTACCTGTGAGCTTTCGCTTTCGTTGCAAGTTGTATCTGACCTGTGAGTTTTAATTACTTATGTGCTACACTTTTGAGTTGGAATTATCATGGTGAAATTGCAAACTTCACGAACATCCTCCTAGAACATCTCTTCCTTTATTTCTCATGTAGGGAAAGTGAAACAAACCAAGGGAGACATCGTTGGATTTCAGAAGTCTTCGGAGCAAGTACATGAATTACTACGCCATTTTCCTCCATTATAGTCAATGAGCATGGAGTACGTTGCTGTCAATGATGGACGCGTCTTGTGTCCGTCTGGCAACCATCTGCTTTTTGTAATTTCTATACAACCATACAACGCGACGTGCGATACGTGTGACCTTTTCGTACGCTCACCTGTAAAGTTACTACATCTTACTGGACGCTCCAGATATGAAGGCTCCCTTTTTCTGTGTATAAAAGTATGCCGATTTAAAACTCTAGGGGTGTACATGGAGTTGTGCTGCCTGGCGCGCTATTTACTCGTCTTGTAACACAATGGGCTGCAATTCAGGGCCATATTTTTGCGGAAACATCCCTTTGGGTTACTCACGAGTTTTGCCACGATGAGCCGACCCAATGAGCGGCAGAAGCGATGCCTCGCAATGTTTTTGTCGCGCTGGGCGAGCGTCCAATGTTGCTGGGCAGCAACAACTCCGCCCAATCTTGCCCGTCCTACGACAACTAGCTCGGCATCAAAACTCTGTAAACGGCTCTAAGAAAGATAATCCTTGTGATCAGGTATTAGTATAAAATGTTCTGCTCTTGTCATCCAGTCATATCATGCTGTCTGCCTACATCATTGCGATAGCGGTGAGGTTTCTGATTTCGGAGCCCAGTGAAGTAACCTTCTGCCATGTCTTCCTAAAACAAACACTTCAGGTTATATCGCTATCCACAGTTTCTTGTGAGCAAGAAGCGAACGCGTCTTCTGAGTCCACTGAGGAGCAGATCTTGTACTCGAGTAATTTGACAGGCAACGAAACGACACTTAGAGGTCATGCCGAAAGCGTGACTCTCGGTAAGTACAAACACGAGGGTGCGGCATTCACTCATTTGTGCAGCAGCAAAACAACATTCCTGGTTTCATAAGAATTTTTGAAGGTCTTTCTCATGGGAATGGAACGAGTACTACTGCGTCCAATGAGGAACATAGCGTGCAGTCTAGTAATTCGACTGAAAACGCAACGGTGCCCACAGAACCGACTTCTGGTTAGTACGGTCACGAAAGCGTGTCTTTCAGTCATTTGAACAGCACCAAAACGACATTACTGCTTCCACAAGAATTTTTGAAGGTTTTTCTCATGGGAATGCAACGAATACTACTGCATCCACTGCGAGCCAGGACGTGCAATCTAGTAATTCGACTGAAAACCCAACGGTGCCCATAGAACCGACTTCTGGTTAGTACGATCACGAAAGCGTGCCTTTCAGTCATTTTTACAGCAGCAAAACAACATTCCTGGTTTCATAAGAATTTTTCAAGGTCTTTCTCATGGGAATGGAACGAATACTAGTGCGTCCACTGGGGAACATAGCGTGCACTCTGGTAATTCGACTGACAACAAAACGAGAGATCATGCCCATAGCGTGACTCCTAGTAAGTACACACACGAAGGTGTGGCATTCAGTCATTTGCACAGCAGCAAAACGACATCCCTGCTTACATAAGAATTTTTGAAGGTCTTTCTCTTGATGGAGAAACGAGTACTACTGCGTCCACTGAGGAACATAGCGTGCAGTCTGGTAATTCGACTGACAACAAAACGAGAGATCATGGCCATAGCGTGACTCCTAGTAAGTACACACACGAAGGTGTGGCATTCAGTCATTTGCACAGCAGCAAAACGACATTCTTGCTTCCATAAAAATTTTTGAAGGTTATTCTTCTGGGAACGAAACGAATACTACTGCGTCCACTGAGGAATATAGCGTGCAGTCTGGTAATTCGACTGACAAGAAAACGACACCTATATATCATGAAGATACCGTGGCTACTGGTAAGTACAAACACGAGGGTGTGACATTCAGTCATTTGTATAGCAGCAACACGACATTCCTGCTTCCATCAGAATTTTTGAAGGTCTTTCTCTTGGTGGAGAAACAAATGCTACTGCGTTCACTGAGGAACATAGCGTGCAGCCTGGTAATTCGACTGGTAACGAAACGACGCCTAGAGATCATGCCGATACCACGACTACTGGTAAGTGCAAACACGAGGGTGGGGCATTCAGTCATTTGTACAGCAGCAAAACGACATTCCTGCCCTCATGAGATTTTTGAAGGTCCTTTTCCTGGGGAAGAAACGATTACTTCTGCGTCCACTGAGGACCATAGCGTGCACTTTGGTAATTCGACTGACTACGAAAATGCGACTTTCCCCCCAGATTTTGACGATGACCCTCCGACTCCTGAGAAGTACAATCACGAAGGTGTGCCTCTTAGTCATTTGTACAGCGACGAAACAACATTCCTGCTTCCATGAAAATTTTTGAAGGTATCAAAATCGAGGTGCCGTGGTTTAGGAATATGCAATCACTCTGATGGAACTCCTCAGGTAGCACGCAATGGAATCCTCAAGCTTTTAAATGACTTCCGCGTGAAAGTGGTCAGAGGCGAACAAAGAAACGGAGAAGGCTTTTCCAATCCTGATAATTCCACGTTGCCAAGAGGAATGTTCATGAGAGAGTTGGTTAGTTGGTGGCTCTGTTGGACTCGTTATTTGCTCTTTTAACCATCGGCGTTGTATGTGTATATGCTAGGAAAGTGGACTAAATTGTCACCAAATAGTTGCAACCAAATTTGCAATCCTTTGTAATATTTGTGTTCCTCTTCAATCCCTCTCGATTTTGCCATTAACGCCGTGATTCATGATGAGATTCATCCGTCTTCTTCTCATTCAAGGAATTCCAGGAAAACTAGTGAAAGAGGAATTGAAATCCTTGGATGAATCCTTAGCACATTGTGTGAACACACTTGCACTCTCACACCTACCTACAGTCTCTCTCTCTCTCTCTCTCTCTCTCTCTCTCGAAAATCCTTGCCTCATGCTGCACCGCCCGTCGACTGCGCCGCGCCGCATCACCTATGATGATGCATGAGTAGCGCGGCGCGCCACAGCAGACGGGTGGTGCAGCGTGAGGCAAGGATTTTTGAGAAATACTGTAATTATTTCCGAGAATGCATTGACTGCTAGAGATGTTCTGACGAGGGAAGGACTTTAGATGTTCGCTGGATTTCAAGGTGGGATAGCGAAGCTGACCATGCTTGTCTTCGCTATGCTCTCTGTTTCGCTTAATCCCAATACAGAAACAGTTATGACATTGTGTGTACGAAATACGTGGATTTTCTACTTCCATCTACAGAAACCATAGAAAATGACGAAAAAGTGGAGAATGGATGCAGTATTTGTGATTAGCAGTCTAAATAAGCATGTATGCAAAATTCCTTGGAAAAATACTTTGAAAATAATAATGATAACGATAATGACCAAAGTTTTCACAAAAGTATGTAATTCGCTTGCGTCCGTTTAGCCGGAGCAGGATTATTTATAGAGGTCTGCACTTCATTCAGATCAGGAGAGTGCCGGGTAAGTGTTTCGATCTTCACGGCAACCCTTCCAGGCTCGATTCCTACCGCAAATTCCACTTTTGCGTTCATCTTCCATGTTTCCCCTTGAGAGTCCATTTTATGTTGTTTCATAATGTTTTCACCCATAACTATTAGGTTGTCCCAAAATAAATGGCCGCAATCTAGTAATGAATTTTTGGAGGTTCATAAATCCACTATTTCAGGAGTTAGATAGACAAACTTTGAACTGTTATAAAGAGGAGGACCTGGTCTATTTGCACTCTGAAAAGACTCTCTCAATTACTCTTCTTTGCGGTTTCTGCAGGCGACATTGTGCGATGAGGCAGAACATAGTTTTTGGGTTCTCCCATTTTTAAAACTCTTCTTCTGCCCTAATAGGACGAATGCCGGATTTGGTGTTGGCTCTTCATTTGGCCAGGTAGTCGTGTTGTGAGCACACAGGAGCTGTGACTAGAGAAGCATCTTCGGAATGGTACGAGTTTCCAACTTTAATCAGGTGATGGTCGTGAATGTTCTTAGAAAGGATAGCATAGTTCTGGAGGCGAGACGGGAATTCTGAAACACTCCATAAAAATGTTTGTAGCTAGGTTGGGTGCAACTAAATCACTAGTCACTCAGTCTTCTTGGCAACTAAATATGGCGAAAGTACAGGCGAAGTCGATTTTGAACAAAAGCATCGCCGGTCAGTGCTTAACTTGCGGCACCATCTACTTTAATCTCTCTGATAAACGCTGTTGAGGAATTTTCCGGAAAAGGGGGCTAATTTTAGTGATCAGTGGACATTGCCTAATAAAATGGAGTTTTGTCCTGCTTCTATCGCTGGGAGAGATCTAGATATATTCAAAAAATCCCGACATTTCAGAAAAGTGTAACTTTTCCTGATAGATGAATATCTGCTCAAGGTGTTCGACAGGAGCTGGAACAGGCCAAGAGCAGAATTTACCAAATGCCTCGCCCGTTACCATTTGGGCCTCTGTCTCGAGATTCGGTACAGGATGTCTTAGTTTTAGTGAACCGAAGAAGTGCACTCCTACTGGCGGGATGGGCAAATTCATACAGATTCACACTCAACCAAGCAAAATTTCTTTGAGTGAGGCTGTAGATCTCTCCTTGTAATATTGTGTTGGCCACACCTTTGCCTAATAGAATATCCTTTCGAACCTGCAGTGAAGCGGCTCTTCTTCTGGAAAATTCATGTGAAACAATGTGTACTGAAAATTGACATTCGCACTTCTTTGACTCCAATGATTTAAGCTTTCCTCTTTCTACAGATTTTACTGTACCACAAAAATCTGCAGGGAATTCTGATCATAACACTTTTTACTTCAAAAGAAAAGCTCAAGTTTGAACGGAGTTATGCACCTTGCAATGCGCACCTCCAAAACGGCCATTATTTTTGGGACAACCTGATAGATGTTAAAAAAGTGTGGGAGCTTTTTGAAGCATTTTCATCACCACGTCTTTGTTAGCAGTAGGACTGCTGATGGCGGATGCATAGTGCTTACGTGGCCAAAATTTTGAAGAATTTTTTTTTTTCGCCGAGACCCTCCATAGCCTAAGCATTTGAAGTGCTGAACCTTCATATAGCATCCACTTCAAACCGCAACTGCACTTTTGTAGGTTGACTGTAGGATTACTACAGGAAACGGAAAGAAATTGTCGATTTCGTCATTAGAATGGTAGTGTCATACAAAATGATGTTCATAGTCGTGATCAGAGCCTGCAATTACCCTTCTGTGCGGAAGTTGAATGAATTCGACAAGGTACCTAAACTTGCCTATGCCCACTGAAATGAATCTCCCTTGGTGTGACCAGTACGAACATACCCACCTTTGCGAAAACGGACATAAACGGACATTTCTTCAGTGGAATTTCTATGGAGCTATTTGGACTACTGATCACGAATTCTGCATCCATTTTGCACGACAGCGTCATTTCCGTGTGGTTACGGTAGATGGCACGTACACATGAGTTTAACGGCACATACAAGGTCACAACTTTTTCTGCAACGACATTAAGCTTGTGTGGAGAGCCTACAAGGGATCAGAGATTGTCAACTTTACATTATCTTATTTTGATATACCGCGGTTATGTCCTTCCTCGTGAGTTCCTCTAAATTATGACATTCATTTCATTATGCTGCAAAGGTTCGCTTAAACAATCATTGATTTGCTGACTCTGCAATTCAAGTAACACAACTCAGGGATGGAGCTGCGATCTCGAAAGAGCAGCCATCGACGCTTTGAACAAAACGTGCACAGCAATACCGGTTGCTCCAAACGGAACGACACCATTTTTCGACAGGTACGTGCACATCATCTATTCCATTCGGTGGCTTTTGCGATGCATCATGCAATGTACATAGATCAATAGGCGTGAGAAAAGCATTTTCTGCGGTTTCGGAAAAGGAAAGAAGCATGTGTTCAATCGGATTTTGGTGAGAGCTAGATGGCGTGTATGTAAGGCGCTTCTTCTGAGCAACAGTCACAAAATTACGGTATTTGCTAGAATCGAGAACACCTTCGTGGGGGTCAACTAAAGTAGAAGTTGATATGCAAGGATCCTCGTTGATTCATGAACCGGGACATCTGCCCCATTCCCCACTAAATGACCAGGACGTGCATTACTATTTAAACGTAAACCTTGTTGCACAGCCTGTGCGAAGTGACAGCAACACCCAAGTGCCATCGAATTGACCTGTATGCCGGACAAGAAACAAAGTCCGTTATCACGTCGAAGAACATCGGTCACGGCTTTAATTAAGGTAGCTTACAACCACAGCTCTAGGACTAGAGAAGGTGTTGATCATAGTCGTCTCTCAACGCCTCTAGGAATCGGTAATGGAAGTCTGTCGGGATGCCATCAGCATCTCATAGTCCCACCAAATCTCCGTACGATGATGCTTCCAGCAAACCTTATTTGTAACCTCATGAGATCACCTTCACATTCACTGCATGTGAATACAAAACTTTGCCCAACACCTGGGGCGGTTGAAACGTTCTTAAAAATGATTGTAAAGAATAGAAGAAGTAATTCCCCCCGACTTGCTGAATGGGTTGGTCAACAGGGCTGCCCGTTGTGGGAACCGTCTCTGAGCCAATAATTTGGCGCTCGTTAAAATGCGGTCAGCGTCCGACATGCTGGAGATTGTTAAACGAGTCCGTCAGGAATGTGCTGTTGGCCATCCGGTGGACGACGATGATCGAACGAACCAGTCGGTGATTGGCCGCCGCCGGCCGCATTCGCAAAGAAAGTCTGCCTCACCATAATTACTTCGACTCAGTTTTTTCAAATTTATTCATTTCAACACGCTGTTAAAGAAAGACGCTAGAAGAAGATAATGTAATGTGATCGACTCTGAACAACGTAGGGAACACTTCATACAAGTACAGCCAAGCAGTTTATTTGGACGAGGTTGAGTAATAGATAATATCGTGAATATTTAGCGTCAGAAGTTCCAAAGCAGCGTTACGTTTGCATGAAACAGTCTGTTTTTGCTGTTTCGCTAAGACAGATCCAAGTTGAGCCACATATATTAATTATTTTGTAAAATAATTATAATAATAAAGAATTACTGAAAAAAACATAAACATAAAAAAACATAAACAACAATCCATGATATAATGCCTCAAAGTAAACGATACTACAGCATCCATAGTATCCTGCCGCAGTACATGGCCGGCAAATCGAAGCTGTCATCGTAGTTGCACTATGGCAACGAGCAGGCTAGTCATGTTGCAGTCGACTCCATTGATAACGCGTCCGGCGTAGCATATTTCCATTGTTCCCAGCAAGCAAATTTAATGCCGTTCATTTACATAGTAACCCTCCCAGACATCCTCCAACTTTCACGGATGTAGATAGGCGTTGAAATCGAGATCGAAAGATGCAAGCGCATCTCATTCAGGCACTCGCCGAATTTCAGCTCTCTGTTGCTGAGGCTACAGTTGCTAAAATGGGCGGGGTTGGGGTGTCATCCGAATTGCTGTTCGCTTGCTATTCGTGGAATCTTGGATGGCTATTCGGCCCCTATGGAAAAGGAGAATAGCAGTCCAATAATGGCTCAACAGCAGCCGAACAGCAATTCAAATGACATCCCAACCTCTCCCATTTCCGCAATTAGAGATTTAATGGCAGTGGCTCCAATTTGGCGAATGTCCGAGTAATGTTGTTTGAGATGGATATCGCCGACATGCGTTGTAAGATCGGTTGTAGCTGTATTTGTTATAGCATTTATAATAATAATAATAATATTAATAATAGGTGGTGTTTTGAGTAGTGATCTTGACTGTATCCTTTGTTTTAGCATGGAGGTACTTGAGTGGCAGCAGATAGCGGAGAAGAAGAGGCCATGGCGACCGTTCGGACCGGGGACGTGGTTCTATCATGTTGAAACCTATGGACTGATCCTTGATGGTCATACAGGATCGACTCCCATATACTTCCTAGGAGGGGGCGCAGACAGCGCCAATGTAAGTGTTTTAATTTTTTTCTTTCTTTTTATCTTTTATTGTGTTTCTCGCTCGGTATAGTGTACCTAAATTGAAGCTACTTCGTTACAATATCTCCCGCGTTGGCTGTGCGTTGAAGCTGTGTGAGGGAAACAAAACCTTCAGCATATTCCGCCTAACAAATAAACCGTAAGTTTAACATTGTTGGTGTATGAATGTTTCTTGCTGAGCTATCGTAGCAGCGGTGGTGTCTGAGAAAAATTCGCCTTCGGAGGTTTCACAGTAGCTTCACAAATATAAGGAGAATGGGAAATAGTGCTAAGCTTATGCATATCTTGGAAACTATGAAATACTTTTATGAATCGTTACAAAACTTATTTTTTAAAAATTTCTCGATGTATACTTCAATATTGGTATACGAAAAGTTTTACAAATTAAAATTGGAAGAGCTGAATCATCGATTACGATGAATTTACTTCTCTAAAGTCAAACTTAGCTGTGCTGCAACGCCATAGGTGGAATACCCTGAGAACTCAGATAACAGAGCAGCCCGATGGCAGCACGAACGCGTTTCTCCAGCAGTAATACTTCGGTTTCAAACCCCAAATTGGGCGTGACCTTTCCCCCCATTGCTGCGATCGTCCCCTCCATTGCTGCGATCGTCCCCCCGATTGCTGCTAAAATGGGGGAGCACGTTAATGGCAGCACATGAATCTAGGATGGCAGCAATGTCAGAGCTGGAACGCAGCCATATCCTGCGTTAGTCCCGCCATGGTAGCGGCAAGAACGGAGATATAGCTGCGTTCGTCCTGCTGGAATAGGTACCGAGTGATTCCGGAACGTCCAACGCAGCCCGAACACGTTTCTACAGCAATCACACCGCGGAGTCA
>JARK01001455.1:337799-361140 GCA_000688135.1 Ancylostoma ceylanicum | reverse complement strand
TCCCGCCCACTTTCTGCGTCCGCCACTGGTCCTACATATTAGGTTGAGTCGAAAGTTCTCGGACAATGTGGTAGTGATGAATTCTAGGGATCATAACTCAGCAATGAGCTAAGTAAATTGAACGCACGAGCTATCTTTCGATAGAGTATAAACGGCTCTTCAAACCGCATACTAACAAACATACCGAACCAGCTCTTTGACTGCCACTGTGCGGCGCAATTTCAAGCCGTCGCCACTCCTCTTTTGCGATTCCATGCTCTTTTTCTATCTATTTGATCAAGAACACGCGGATATCGGTGGACGTCTTGAGGAAGTTTACAAGCGGAACGCCCCGTTAGAGCTACAGGCTAGAAGTGGCACTCGAAGTTCGTGTCGGGCGAATATTCCATCGAAGATAAAGACAGTTCGGGGAGCCCGATGGAGTCAGATTTGGACTTGCTCTGGAGACAGGTACAAACCGATCCGTATCAAAACACTCAAACTGGCAGTCGCTCTTGTGATGAATCAGATCATGGTTGTTCGCCGACCGAAGTCGATCGGCAAGGCGCGAAAACTCAGTCGATGAGTACCACATGCTCTGATGCAGTATGGCATGGACCGCTGCGCTGGCATGTCACTTCCTGTTCACACTCTGAAGCGTACCCACACGTGGCTTGAGTATCCATTCACCAAGGATGAGAAGTAGATTTCCTACTCTAGCGTTTACCGTCGTGCCTGCTGGATTGACAAAGGTGCGGGTGCGGAAGGCATCCCTAAACCCAACGTACACGCTGAAAAGGTTATGCTCTGCATCTGGTGGGGCGTACACAGCGTCGAATGTTGGGAGCTGCTTGCCGAGGGTTCTGCAGTGATCGCAGACGTTTACCTCGAGCGACTGAGGAATTTGAAGGCAAATCTCGAAAATGCGCGCCCGCAGCAGCACAAAGTCTATTTCTATCACGACAGCGTCCGACCACACATTGCAAGAACGGCCAATACCGAACTAATGAGGTTCGGACGCACCATTTTACCACTCCCCCCGTATTCCTCGAACCTGGCTTACTCCGATTACCACCTTTTCCCCCATCTCCAACGTCATCTCTTTGGTCAAAAATTTCAAATCCGCGACGACATCGAAAAGGCACTGGAGCACTTCTTCAAGAAGCGGTTCCCAGCGTTCTGGAGCAGAGGCACCCACGATCTGCCTAAACGTTGGCAGAAGACCACCGATGCCTTTGGGTCATGCCTTAAATGATTCACACTTATCGTTTAGGAATGGCAAGAAAAATAAAAATATTGTCAATTTGTCCGAGAACTTTCGACTCAACCATGTCTCAAAAGTGATCAATAGCGGAATATACTGCTTCCACGTGGGCAAAACTCATTTCTGCGCCCACGTTGTTGTGACATTTCTTTCCTCGCGATTCAATCGATATATCGATCACTTGGAAGAAACAGATAATAGAAATGGATAATAATGGCATCTCTTGAAATGAGCACATGTTGAATAGAGGGTTTAGTATCAGCTTGCACATATCTTGGTATCCGTTCTGCAGTCACAGGCATCAAAATCATCCAGCGCCGCATTCTTGACAGGAATGACATGAATAACTGAAACCGATCGGCTTGTTTTCTCTTCCCGTTTCATTTTCATTCTCCTTGGAGTCTAGGTTCTAACGGCCTTTCTTCGTTGAAGATGTGATAAAGACGAGAATTAATCCGATTAATTTCTGATCCATCATAAATTAGCTTGCTTTGGCAGTTTCGGCCATTGTGAATCGCTTCTACGTCCCTATTTCACTATTAGTTTTCTTCATCCTGACACATTTACTGGAATACTATGCCTAGCCGCAGTACCTTTCACGTTTTCATGTCTGTGATCTTTTCTGATCCACTTTCGAGTGTATTCCAATCAATAAACAACTGAAATGTATAATCAAATAAAACAAATAAACAAACAAACGGATAAATAAATAAATAAATAGATAACTCAGCTTGATTTTCACAGAAGGAGCAATTTGTTGTGAATACTAGTTCCAAGATACATTATGAAAGAACTGCATGCGCAAATTATCCAAAAGGCTGGCAATTTTTTCCTCTCAAAAATGAGGTTGGATGAATTTCTCAGCTGACAGTGCTCAAGCGATTCCGTTGACACGTTGATGATCAATAGATTAATGAAATTCACACGGTGCTTGGCTGAGTTGAATAGTCGCGTCAAAGGCTTGCTGAGAGCCCAGCCAAATGCCACAGAAACACTTACACTCAGCTGAAGTAAATCAGTGACTAAACAGTTTTGTACACCACACGATTAAGGTGTTGAGTAGAAAATTCTACACTCTTGTTGTCGTATGGATTTTCTACTAGAACATACGTACGTATATGTATTCATGTGTATGACCGTAGAAATGCAAGTCATAGTTTTTTCGCTTCGTTTCTGTACGATAATCCAAATAATAGTAACCCCGGGCAATTTTTGTCGTGCAGCGCTCATTTCAGTCATTTTAACGTCGTCTTTATTTCGGAATTTTGATAACCTCAAAAAGTCCCCGACATCCGTGTTGGACCTTCGCTTCCGATTTTTCTTCTGTAGGCAACAACACAGTTAATCAGCGCGGCAGCTATGACGGATGCGAAAGGAAAGAAGGAGCTGAAGGTGTTCATCCTGAAAACCAAGACTCAACAAACGTTCAACGTGGGTTCAAAAGAGAGGAGGAATCGAAATTTGTACGAGGCTATTGCCATCTCTCCTCCCTTTTATACTCTTCTTTCTTATTGGTATGCAAGTATGAACGGTGAGAAGAAAATGGTTTTAATAGCTATCAATTTAACCCATTACGGTCCATGAGCAATCCTGATCAAGCCACCTCGCATCCCAAACATGACCTCCAACCATGTCTACAAAGGATGAATACTTCGGCAGTGTAGCATACTTTCTATTACGTATTATAGACTGGCTTGTGCAGTTCGTGACGCTTTTTCAGACTGTTTTCGGGTTTCCCTGTCATCTTTTTTTTTCTCAAGGGCAGATGACAGAGCAGTGCATGAAAAGGGCGCGTTTTTAGGTTAGAAGTAAGCGCAGGGAGTCGAGGTGCCCCGCAAAATCCTCCCAATTTTCGAGCAGAGAGGTCATTTCGAATGCTAGCCATTGCTATCGATATTATTTTGCACATGGCAGTATATACAATACTGAACAATTCACAGATGCATCCATCCCTTGTCACCGTGGTTGTACTGGACAAGATTTCCAACCATTTAAGTCCCGTCTTGGATTGGCTGCTTAATTTTGTGCTCGTCACTTCTCAATATTTCAAAACTTAACTGGGCCTTGCGGCACCCAATGTTCTCTGTTTTTTTTTCGCATTTTTGTTCGAAACAGGCCCCGGCATTAGGTCTTCCTCGGACCAAAATAAAAAGGAATCCAGCTTCTGAAAAATCAAAAATTTACGAAGCCGACTTTGAAGATAAAAGTGGTGGGAACCACCAGGAAAAACAGTGGAGAAGACCCCAAAAACGAAAAAAAAACAACTCGTCAGTGAAACATCGACAGATAAAACCTATTCAGAAACTGCAATAAATAGAAAATTAGAAGTGGAGAGTTTGAAGTTTGAAAGTGATCTACAAGGCAGACCGCTTTAAAACTAGTCCGCGGCGTCGTAGCAATTGGATCGCGTATTCTGGGGGTTGAACACCGTAAGATACCAAAGATTCCTGACCTGCATAAACACAAAGGATAAAATAGAACTCTTTAGTAACAAGAGAACTAAGAGGGGGCTACAAGGATTTGCTGAGAATGGCCAAAACTTGTTTGAAATAAGAAAGTGTATGCTCTCTATGTGTGCAGAATGCCAAGTTACCGCGAGTTAGCAGCACTCCAAGAACTCCAGGGAATTCCTCACTTGATGGGTTGCATCCATCAGGTGCTTAAATGATGAAGCGAGCCCTGCAGAAAAAGAGTATGTTGTAAAAAGCTAAAAAATTATGGAAAATAAGAAAGTGTATGCTTATTAAGGGGCTTAGGCCCCTTAATAAGATCTCGAGAAAGACCTGGAGCCACATATCTTTTGCGCCATACACCGGTTCTGGCTATACCTAACATACAGTTGTATGTAGTTCCCTCTTAGATCTTCCCAAACTCCAATTTTCGAAGTCAATCTTAAGGGCTATACTTCACAACAGTTCCTTGAAATCTCCGGTAAGGCGTTTTTCGCAAACATCTTCGGTGCGGTACACATGTTTCGAACGTACGATCGAGCACTTATAGCACTCCCTTAGTTCTGTTGTTAATGAAGATATCAATTCATTTATCAGGGTGTTAAGTTGGGAATGCGCGCTGAAGATTCGACGTCTTTATTAACGTGTTGTCAAACATTTCTTGCCAAACTTTTGATACCACCCGAAAGTGCAAATCATGGAGAATTTTTTCGCATGTGGTTTGCCGAACAGTCAATTATTGTTTATCTTTTAGAGAAATTTATAACGAGACCGACCAACATTTCAGAATTTCCTTCCCCTGGTTTTATGTTGTCAAAGAAAGTAAAACTGCAGCGGAGCACGACCATACGTCAAGTAAAGAATTAGGGAAATTCTTGCAGTATCACTTGGCTGAATCCATGCGACAATGGATTACTCGGAAATAGCCTCGAACTTAAGTAACTAAACCGAAAATGTGGCTGCAAATCGATTCCTCGACTGCCCTGTTCTTCAGATCTGGAATCGGGAACCGCACTTGCGACCGCCTAATGGCCCAGACTTTGCGCTATCAGGCCACCACTTGTTTGCGTCGTTTAAGCCTCACATGGAAGAGAAAAATTCCAAAACTGCGACGAAACCAAAATTTGGGTGAACCGCTATTTCAGGTCACGGCGCTGCGACATCCCACAGGAGAGCGCTCACTCACTGTGTGGAAGATGTCGAAGGTTCAACAATATTAACTCTGCGTTGAACTCGAATCGGGGTGTTGTGAACTTGTTTTTAAAAAATAATTTTTACCCTGAGGCATGCAAGAAAGCAACCACCAGTCTTCACAGTCCGAGTGCTCCACCGTCATTTGACAAAGACGTTGGAGAGAAAAATTATGGAAACCAGGGAAATACGACGGCATGGGCCAGAGATCAAGACCAAAGATGAGTTAAGGGAGATATAGCGCTTGATTACGTTATCCGAGCCCTTGGCAATCTTTCCTCTCTGACCCTACTCCCCTCATTCTGTCACAAACAACCAAGGGGTGAAGTCCTTCATTATCATCAGTACCGTCCCTTGTCAATAAGATCGTGTTCTATAGATTAGCATCTCCGTGCCGATTGTCAGAGTCATCCTTGTCTTTTTGCCACACGGTAGATCTTTCTTTTGGTTATTATGACAATTGATGATTATGTAATGTTTCTCATTGTTAAGGCCTGACGAAGGCATTAATTGCCGAAAGCTTGCCGGAAATAAACAGATCCGTGAAGAGCCCAAACAAACACAAAAAAGAAACAAAAAAGAATTTGTTCAATGCAAAAACGCTCATTTCAAACTCATCCCCTAATACTTGCGTTCAGACTGTGAAGGAATCCTTAGAATCTTACGGAGTCGAAACCCTCAGAATATGCTTCAAATCCTTGTAGCCCCCCTTAGTTCTCTTGTTACTAAAGATTTCTATTTTATCCGTTGTGTTTATGCAGCTCAGGAATCTTTGGTATCTTACGGTGTTCAACCCCTAGAATGCGCGATCCATAGGAGAGTGGAATGATGGATGAGCAGAAGATTCGGACAGTTGTTTTGCGCCCATTTGTAAAAATTTGTATGACAGGTTGCGGGCATGCCAAACCAATTAACAAAAAGTATGGTAGGATTCTGCTGTCATTGTCTCACCAGGTTTGGGAAAAGAGCACTGGATCACACCCTTACAGCACCACGAAAGTCCTAGCACAACCTCACTATAATGATGATCTTATTCACGAAATTATAAGGGTGAGAAAACGTCTCTACTCATACATATGCGCATCTGTATGAGAAGGTGATTCCCGAAATCTTTGTTGCAGAATGATGGAGTTTGAAGACACGTGCTCAGAGGAATCTCAAGTTGCTCCAAACGGCACGACAGGGTTCTTTGACTAGTGTGTGCACAATAATATTTCTTGCTTCGTGATCTGTTCGATAAAGCGCAGTATACATACAATGTGATTCATTGACCCAACGGACCTACGAAAACGATTTTTAACCGTTTTAGGGAAAAAAAATTCAAAAAAGCTTCTGGTAAGAGCAGAGTGGTCAGTGATCCAGAGCGCTGCCAATCATCAGTCCCTCGCGGACTTGAGTTCTGCTCTCGTCTACTCTTCACAACGTAAACAGGACACACATAGCGACTTTAAGGATACGTTAAGGGCCCTTCATACATTTGCCGCGGTGGCAGCAAAAATGGGTGCGCTGCAAAAGTTGTCGCCAGGCGGCAAGATACCCTTGTAGTTATTTGTCGATTATTTCATGATTTTATTTTAATGCATTTGATGATGTCAAAACGGCGGTTGCTGAGTTCTTCGATTCTCAGACCCCGTATTTTTGGCAGAAGAGAATCTGTGCTCTGTCCGATTGTCATAGCTAACAATGATGATTAAATTGCTGATTAGTTAAATCGTTGAATGAAGTCACAAAAAAGCGAAAATTTCGGACATTGGTTTCTCGCCCAACCCAGTACGTATTTCTGTTGTCGAGTTAAGGTACGGAATGAATGTTCTCTGCTCCCTGGGATAGTTTGGGAAAATTCCACTCGAGAAAAAAGGACAGAACAAATGCGACCAATGGGCGGGTGGTATTGCTTGTTTTGTGCTCATTAGTTGGATCCGAATTACTCGTTTTGAAATTCCTACAATTCCAGTTGTTAAAGGCAGCACCCACGAAGATTTTTGTGCTGGAGATTTCGCTAAAACAAGGTATTCAAGGTTTTCAGGGACGATAAACTCATAGGCAGTGATGAAACAGCTTGAAACACGTCGGAAGACGAAAAATGAAGGTGCTGTTTCCTATGCGTCCACAGCGCGGACGAGTTTTCCGCTGAAGGTATACGCGCGCATCGTCAAGAATTCTTGTGGATGGTGCGCATTCCATACCCCACACTGTACAATATTCCTTATACAACATGATACATTAGGCTAGACCACTCGTAGCATGCCAAATCAATAGCGATAACTGGCATGGCGGATGCCAAAATGGCCACGCTCGGCTCTGTGTCCACAGCAGTATCTCCACAGATAGGCTGCTTTTTTCTGTGTTCAAGTTACCATTGTGATTGTCTCGCAGCCGGCCACACCGAGAACTACTTACCTTGAAAGTGAGGATTTCCGTGGGTGCTGCCTTTAAAGCGAAGTCCCCAGTTTTTCTTACCACCCACACACTGCGATATAGCAATGCATTAATGTACAAATTCATTACAGGCCTGTCACATATAGATGAACAGGAAAATTAACTAATTACAGTGCAAGGCTGGTAATCATATTGATGGAATAGGAATTAGAGGATGGAACACAAATGAGGACTCGTATAGTTCGATCCTTCATAGAGCCCTTGAAAGGTGGCCTAAGCCCTGACAAAAATAAATTTTTGATGGAATTCAATGTATAAATTGTTCAGAGCATTTTTAACCGCAGCACATGTAGCCAAGTGACAAATGACAATGTTACTTAGAAGCATTTCTGGTTAGTGTTCTGTGAGAACGAGAACGGCATCGGAAATGGCAATAATTTTTGTTGAAGCAAAAACAACTGCTGGATGCTCATGCGAACGAGCATGGTGAGAAATCGATCCAAGCACTTGCAATGGAAAACGGAAATTTTTTCCTTCACAGACAAGCCATTACTGTTTATACAAAGTTGTTGCTAGTTTCCCCCAGTTCTCTCGCAAATAAGCACTTCTCCATACGAAAACTTTTAGAGAGAATTATGATTTGTCGTAGTTTCGCTGAGCTGGCACGAGATTGTTGTGGATCTTTATTATTAGCCTGGCGCGTTCCGGCGGAACCGCCTTCTTCAGAGCCTGAAAGGTCAATACCGGACAAGCTACTCGGTCAAACGCCTCTTCAACTTCGCACAAATTGTTGACCGCTCTCGTAAAAGCACAGCCAAGTGGAAGACATACAACACCGTACCTACCACACGATCTACAGATGACGAAGGTGAGCGCAGCCGCTAAAGAGTCAACAAGAGCGCTATTGGAGATCCATCACAGATCAGAAGAGAATCTGTAGCTAGGGCGCTAGTTCCCATGTGATAGGAGTGCATTCCTCTCTGCGGTTTTTTTTGGGTTCTTGATGTTTATTTTTGGGGTCTTGATGTTTATCCAAAGTGCTTCTAGAGTTTTGCGGGCGGATATTTGCAGCTCGTAGGCCAGGATCGTAACTTTTATCTCATAATCGATAGCTTGCTAGCATTGAAATTTCAGTACCATGCTCGATATTGACCTTTCAGGCTCTGAAGAAGGCAATTCCGCCGAAAAGCGTCAGCCTCGTAATAAAGATGTATAACAACCTTGCGTCAGCTCAGCAAAACTACGACAAATATTAGGTTGAGGAATTATAAATGTCTGCTGTCTTCGTGATCATATTTCTCGACCGCATTAAAACTTTTGAAGGTGAGTGTGTGTTCATTTTAAAGAGCAATCCATTCCGCATCCAATGATTTAAGAACGGCTTGGATTCCCTCAACTCCCGAATTTTAAATAAGTTTAGAAGCTGACAGATCTAAAAAGTGGAAATTTCGTCAGCCAGTTGTACAAACATAGAGAAAGGATATCACAGGTAGAACTGCACCAAACTTCATGTAATGCCGTAAGAGGAAGTTTGCTTTGCCCTCCGGCCACATCCGTGCAAAAATCTACTTGAAAATACCCTCAAACTTGGGTAACTGAACCGAACATCCATGGTGCCAATCAGTTTTTTCGACTGCATCCATCTGCAGATTTGGATTTTGGTCTCGTTCAAATACCGCCTCATAGCCAAGGTTTGACGCTACCAAAATTTTGCTTGCATCCGTGGACCAATCGTTCCTTGGAGGAGAAAAACTTCAAGAAGTTCGATGGAACCAGCATTTGGATGGGTCAACATTTTGACCCACAGCAAACCAAACTCTCTAACTAGAGATTTGGTTTCTTGTGTGGAGGAAGGAGAAGACTCACTGATTAAGGAAAACAGTATCTCTTATATTGGGCTATTGAATATTTGTCCTAATAAAAATTTTAATTTGCTCCTCAAACAGACATTTATAATTCCTCAACCTAATAGATTGCAGCATGCCGAGGTTCAGTGAAAGTCAGACATGGCAAAAATTGAGATTGTTTAGGTTCTACACCACAAATCATCCTTTTCCAATCGAAGCGCTATTTTCGAAACGTACCAGATGTGGTGTTTTCGTGTTAATGAGCGTTAGTGCTGAGTAAAAACTGAAACGAAAGATAATCCATGTGAGGAATAAAGGTTGTCGAGCGATTGTTTCCACCATTCGTATCATGCTTCTTGCCTACTTTGTTGCTATAGCGGTGAGGTTTTACATTTTGGAGTTCTCGGATGTCAGTGTTTGCTGTTTGCTTCTTCTGTTAACGGACACTTCAGGCCGTGTCGCTAAGTACAGCTTCGCCTGAGCACGACGGTATGCGTTGTGGTCATTCAACGAAACAACGTTACTGCTTTGGAAAATAGAAGAAAAGTATTCAAAGAATTGTAAGAAAGATATTATCGCTTCAGAAAAATGCGGCAAGTATGGAGAGATGGCACCATTACGGAAACGAATAATCAAATTGCTGAATGATCACCGTTTCAAATTAATAAATGGCGAGCAGAAAAATGGACCTGGTTCAGATATGATGCCAAGAGGAGAAAATATGAGAAAAATGGTGAGTTGCTGGTGTTGTTGAACTCATTAGTCGTTCTTCCATTTCACCATGACTCTATGTACAGGAATAAGGGGGGGGGGGCTCTAAGGAGTGGGGAAGGGGGTAGTAGTTGGACGAGTAGAAGTTTGGTACGACTTTGTTTTGACTTTTCTGAAAGCGAAAGCCTCTCTGTCAGCTGCATAATTACGATTGTACGTAATTTATGACAATGTTAGTGTACATTGTTAAATTTACAATGTCCAAGTTGCAATCAGGAAATGCTGAGGTATTTAGATAGGGCGCCGAGGATCAGAAAACGTGCGCGATTTGTGTGAGGTACCTCTACTAAGAAGGCAAAAGATTTCTTGAAGTACAAACAGTTTCCCTCAATTGCCTGTGGGAGAATACAAGCCGATAAGTGCATATGTTTCAGTGGTGCAGGTCATTACAGAGTGTCGAACGAAGTAAGTTCACCACAACATATAGAATACCATCATTTGCCTAATAATTTCACGCACGTACGTGCACGCATCCACGCTGTCATCTACATGTTTAACGTTCTCAAGCACTTTTAGAGGGCCGCCCGAGCACTCTAAATTCGAGGGCCGCGTAAGGGATGAAAATTAGAAAGGAATTGGGTGCGCGGGCGGATCACTTCTGATTAGAAGCGAACCAGCCGAGCATCCAATATTTGATTGGCAGCGGGCATTTTCGAGATGCTCGGGATAGCTTCGGTATTTGCTGCTTTCTATCTCAGTAAATTCCTGTTGTGAAAACTTTTTTTTCACTTTCAGAAACCTGAAATTTGACACGTTCATACTCGAAAGACCGGCACATATCGTTTACGAGTAGGGTATGTTCATCAAAAGTTTTCCAGCGGATGTAAAGTCGTAGAAGAGTGAAAAGGGAAAATTTCGTTGGAGATTGGTCTAGAGAGTAACACAGGATAGATTGGAATTTCGAACCAGAAATGGTTAATTTTTACACTACAGAATGCTGGTAATCGTAATTTCGCGACAGCAGCAGACCCCCTAAACTGGCCTGTGTTGGCCTTATATTTGAGATTTTGCCTTGATTACTCCGGGAAGAAATGTGTAATGACACATTTACTATGCATTCGTTTGGAAAAAATCGTTATAGCTGACTCTGGTTAAAACCAACAAGTAGACAAGGAAGTTTGTCATGGGTGTAGTGATAGTTTGCCCACTTTTGGGTAGGTCAATCGAGTCTGGATCCTTGGTCGACCTCATCCTGTTCTCGCACATGACCCACTTCTCATCAACAATAACAGTCCATTTGAGAAACGGCTTTTTAGAATAGATGTAGATCAGATAATCCTAGACTCGCCAGTGTGGAGGTTGATATTCTTCGCTCAGCTCACTCAAAATCAATCTACTCATCTTCCCCTTTTCACCAAAGCAGTACACGTGACAGACAATAGTTGGTTGATTTCCCTATGATGTCCTGCTCTCTTTACTTTGGGTCTGAGTCGACCTGCCCTTTTCAGTCGCCCTTGTGAACGTTGGATTAGCGCTGCGCTCACAAAGCATTTTCCAAGGTCTCACCTCCATCTTCTCAAGAACCCACAAGCCTCTGGCATTTTGTAGAGGATGCACTATGCAAACGCATTATTGAAGGTATAGGTCATGTCCGTCTAGATTTTGATTCATGAAGCAAAAGTCCACAAATTCACTTAATGCACATAACATTAGTTTTCTTCCTAAAACACAGTAGCTCTGCGACCCAGATCCGAGCCAAATGTGAAATGGGTAGCAGATGTCACAGGTTACAAGCATACATGAAAACCATTTCGGGATATCGCACGCATAAGGAGAAAAACGGCGTTAAACGGTGAACTACCACCAACTGTCTTGGAACTTTTGCACGCACCTGATAAATTACATCACATCCATGATTTGAATTTATTTCATTTTGTTTTTCCTCTTGCAAATTTTCACATGATGTCGGATCGGTGCACAATTGTAGCAGCCCTTTCTCGCAAATTTCTTCTTGAAATTCTAAAATTCAAGCATATTGAACAGCAAATTCCACCCGTCCAATGTTGGGAATAATTTCTTTCAAACCCAATGATGACACCTCCTTCTCTTCAGTCTACATTTTCTTTTGCCACTGAAACGTCCTGTTCACAAATAATGCATGTTTTGATTTTAGAAAGGAAATACGTGAAGGATGCGCTCACATTAATGGTTCCCTCATTTGAATCATATATTTTACATGTTTGTATCCATTCTATATGTATATGCGGTATCTTTTTCATCCCTTCAACAGGATTACCTGAATTGGGAGATTGTTTCCCTGAGGGTCTTAATGAGCCATGAAGAAAACTTACAATTTATTGGAGCTTGGTAGTCTAGCCAAAGATGAAAAGTTCGCAATGGAGATTCTAGCAGTTGCACTCTCATCAAACCTAATCACCAAGAATTGGGGATTTTGCAAGTTCTCCTTCAAGTTCAGCACAGCAAAGACTCTCTCACATCACATTGTAACAGAAAAAAATTCTGTCCACACACGCGAAGGAGGAACGGAATCATGTTGGGGGCGAACCTAAACGGTTTCAGTGTCTGCAGCGATTCAAGTGGAAAAAATGAATCGCCAGCGAAGACTTGGTGAGGATGATATTGCTTATCACAGCTGCATCGTCCACAATTTAGGTAGAGCGAGTGGTCCGATAGGATAAGAGTGGGTGCTGGGGCGGTCCGCTAAGATAATAAGGGGTGCGCGGCTGGTGCGTTAAGGTAATAAGGGGTGAGCAGCTGGTCCTCGGAGGTAAAGATGGGTGCGCGGGCGGTCCTCTAAAAGTGTCTGAGTTGTTTCTGCGTCGACATAGTATGAGATGGATAGTACTTTGAAACTCAGTATTAATTTTTTTCAACTAACGAACCAAAATGGAATGTTGCTATTTTGAAAGAAGTTGAAATAGTACACCTTCCAAATGAGTGCTTATTTCTTTTGCCATGACTATGGGCCAATCTGTATGTTGTCAAGCAGTCTCTATCAAAATTATAAATTCTACCATAATCCATAAGCGACTGCTGCAGCCGCTGCAATCAATTAGCGTCGGAAAAATCAAATGGGGTGCTTGAAGAGTTATACGTACAAAACTGAATTACATCTGAAAGACGTGATGTAACAGCGTAGATTTTCTACAAAAAATGCAGCAGTGGTTGAGAAAATGTAGGGATGTTGCATCCGCCAGCGCCATGGAGCATGTACCCGTGAACAATTTCCACTGCGTCAAAACTCACCTAACCAAAACGGCTGCCCGAGAGTCCTGCAGATATAGCGTTGTAACTCTTCACGAAGGATACCGCACCAGAACGAGAGAAGAGATCCAATACCAACACCCCAAATAGCACACAAAAGCTTTAATCTTATATAAATGGATGACCCTCTCTCCCCACCTACCTCCTCCTCCACCCTTTTCCTTTCATCCAATATATGAGCAATGTATGAGTTTGCAAGCAACAATTGCTACTCTAAATTTCATCTTGTAACCCTGAATCAATTCTTGAATTCTCGTGCTGAAACTTAGGGATGGAGTTGCAAACTCGAAGAAGAGGCTATGATGTCTTTGGATTTTAAGTGCACAAAGCAATCTCCAGAAGCCCCAAGAAGAAATACAGGATTTTTCGACTAGTAAGTACACATTCATTGACTGGATGTGGTGGCTCCTTGACGTAGTACTTAGTGTACTATGTCTAACGTCTTATGAAGGTCTGTGGACCTGATGTTGTATGAAAACTTTTTTATATTATTTTCGCAAGGAGAAAAGATATATACGAGAACGGTTTTCACCTATGGAATCGAAGCTGAGATTGTGGTAAACTTCAAACGTGTATGCTGCCATAAAGTTATTTAGTGAAGTGTTCCTAGTAGTGACTGCATTTCGCCTCATTCGCTTGCCCTTCAGCATTGAAAAGTCCAATCCGCGACTGTTTGGAATAGATGCGTGGCTCTTAGAAATTGAGAAGACGAAGATGGATATTGATCCTTCACTTGGAACCATTTTGTACAAGGGACAGAACCAAAATTACACCAATGTGAGTGTTCCTATCTTTATTTTCCTCTTTTCTGGGATGTTTCTTGATTGTTGGTGTGTACTATTTTGAATAATTGAAGCTCGTTCGATACGATGTTAGTCGCATCGGTTGTGCGGGCAAGTTTTGCAATGATGGCCAAGTCAACTTTTTCTGCCTTACCAACAAACCGTAAGTGGAATTTTACTAATTAGGCAATACTTCTGTACTGACGAGGGAAGGATGCCTGGCCGTAGAGCTCACTTGCAATGAAACGTGTGAGGGGCTTCAACCGTGCGTGAAGATTTGCCAGTATCTTCTAATCATTGAGCCTCCTTTGAGCGAGAGCCCTGCGAATGTGCTCCCGATACATCTGCCTCACCCCTGCCGAGCTAGTATGGTGTGTCTATTTCGGCTGGCGTGCGGGGGCACTGCCCGCCATGACGCGAGCTGGCGATCGATACTCACCTGGTGGTCTACTGGAGCGCTACCAGCAGTACACCACACGTCATGGAATGCAGTGCGCTCGCCGGCAACCGCGAAATATACACATTGTACATGAGTACCGCACTCTCAATCAGGTTGAGAACATTTGACAAATGTATGGGATTCATGATACTTTTGCCACGCGTAAGAACTACGGTTGGCATGATTAGCTATCGTATAGACTACGTAATGTTAGGAAACGCAGGAAGCGGTGGGAAATTGGAACTGGGAGAGGGCGCCTAACATTTGTCGATATACAGGGTGGTCCACATGAAGTGTGACAGGCCGAAGAAAATCAATTTTTGGACGTTTTTACTGCTTTTTTGTGGCTTTTCACCGTGTTATTCGTTTCTGCCGTGTTTTTTGGCCCTATAGGAACCAGTCTTATCTCATGTTTTTAGAAAAAGAGGGCATCGCTTGCGGATCACACTGCATTAGTCGCCATGCACAAACGCGGTTCTTCAGTTTCCGAGATCTCGAAGACGCTTAAACTGCACCGGGAACAAGCATATCGGGTCAGAAGCCGTTTCAGAGAAACTAGAGGGATTGAAAGTCGTCCGAGAGGCACACCTGATCGAACTGCGAGGACCCCTGCCTTTCGAAACGCCGTCAAAAGCAAACTGAGCCCAAATCCTGAAAGAAGCATTGGACAGCTGGCCAAGAATCACAAAATAAGCCTTTCAACCACGCGAAGACTGATCAGAGATGATCTTGAGTTGTATACTACAAATTCGCCAATGGACAACGTCTCACATGAGTAATGAGGGCCTCCAGACTGGGAAAATGCAGAAAAGTGATGACCCTTGCGCGCGGTGACAATCTCAGCCGAATTCTCTTCACGGACGAGAAGATATTCACTCCGAAATGCGCAGAATCAGCGGGATCTTCTGTCAGAGGTATCTCCGAGAGCCGTCAAGGTTGAAAAAACTCTTTTCTGGCAATCCGTGATGGTGTGGGGTGGAATATCGGATTTGGACAAGGCTAAGTGGTTTTTGCCCAAAAAGGAGTTGATAGAATGATAGTTGATAGATAGAATGCTATGAATATCGAGTGGGCCCTCCATCAAGATTGAGCACCTGCTCACGGCGAAAAGAAGGCACTGGAGTGCTGTGGGACCAATTTTCCGTGTTTCTGGACGAAGGATGTTTGGCTATCAAACTCACCCGATCTCAGCCCTCTGGATTTCGCTCTCTAATCTATCTTGGAGCAAAAAGTCTGCTCTTTCAAACACCAGTCATTAGATTCGCTGGAGACAGCCCAGTTGGTTGCTTGAGACCGAATTTCGCCGGAAATGGTAGCGCGCATTCTCAATACTTTGCGGAATAGATCGGATGCTTGTGTCAAAGCTAAAGGATGTCATTTCGAATGTGATCTGAGATATGTTATAGAAATTTTTTTTGTCATCTATGGTTTGATTTTTTTAAAATTATGGGTAGTTTTTCCCTTCACACTTCATGTGGACCGCCCTGTATTGATCTGGTCGCCACATTCTGACTTATTACTAATCCAGGTAACTACTGCGTTGACTTGTCAGCTAACAAGTTGGAAGTGTTTGTACGTGTCAACTAACACTCAAAACCTGTACGACAAGTGAATGTATCGACCAAACGTAGGCAGCCTCCCCAGTTTCCTCTTCGCCAATGCACGGCTTCAGAGTTGGCTTTCTAACTCGTTTTCAATGAGATATGAGTTCACGAACCGAACCTCAAAGCGTTCAAGAAATTTGGCCAATTGATTTGATATCACAAATGATCACCACGACCAAGTATCCTTTTCTTGCGAGATAGCGCAGGTATCCAAGAATGAGTACACATACAGGGGTGGGGGGCATAAAATATTGTACATCGTTCGCTGGCTTATTACTTTGCATAGTGCTATGTTTTCTGCCATGCTAACGAGGGAAAAATAAAAGATCTTCTTCTCCTCAGCGTTTGTCCCACGCATTCGCGGGGTCCGCTGTTTTGATTCTCCTGCGCCATAGATCTCGATCCTGAGCGTCATCCTTGGTGACACGAAGCTCCCTCATATCCTTGCTTGCGGTGTCCTTCCAAAGTATTTTTCGGTGCGCCTCTGGAGCGCTTGCCGGTAATTTCCATCTCCATGGCCTGCCGAGTAGGGTGTAGTGGTGTCTTCTCATAACGTGTCCGAACCACCGCAACCTCTGTGCACGCAGTTTTTGCTGTATGGGCGCCGTCTGCAACAATGCTCTTATATCATCATTGCGCACCTTATCGCGTCGCGTAAGGCCACATGCCCATCTAAGCATGCGCATCTCCGCCGTGTTCAAACTTCTTTCGTGCGTCTTCGACACCGGCCAGCACTCACTGCCGTACATCATTGCCGGCCTGACAACAGTGCGGTAGATTTTCCCTTTCAACACTCTGGAGCACCTTCGATCGCAGAGAATTCCGGCTGGTTCTGTCCACTTTAAAAAAGCGCAGGCAATCCGTCCTCTAACTGCCGCATCCACCGTTTCCGTCAGCACTCAGGATAGTTCCCAAACATTGGAATTCTTCGGTTTGTGTGAAAGCGGTCCCGTTTTCATCTAGCCTCTCCCTATACTGCTCATGTCCTTGGTTTTCTTCTGATTCAACTTGAGACCGGCGTCTGCAAGAGCTGTCTGCCACTTCTGGGTCTTGTGCTGGAGTTCTGCTCTCAAATCTGCGATTAAAGCGACATCATAAGCGTAGAGCAGTGTGAACAGCGGACCTTCCAGGAGATGTTTTGCCACTGTGTCCAGTGTCATAATGAACAGGAATGGGCTCAAAGCTGATCCTTGGTGTACCCCACAGTTACGTCGAACTTTGATGTCATTCCATGTGAGGTGCGCACACTTGCTGTTGAACCGTCATACATGACTTGAACAGTCCTCACCATGCACTCCGGGATGCCTCCTTCTCTCATTACCTCCCTAAGCATTGTGCGCGGCAATCTGTCATATGCTTTTTCCAAATTTCCATGGCTTGTTCATTTCGCGGTACTTCTCCATTACTTGACGGGCGATAAAGATAGCATCAATTGTCGACCGCTCTGGGACAAATTCGAATTGATCTGGTGAAATTTCCACCATCTCTCTCAGTCGCATATCCAGAAGAAGTTCAAAAATCTTCATCGTATGTGCGATTAGCTTGATACCTCTGTAGTTCGTGCAGTCCATCGCATCACCTTTCCTTTTGAAGATTCGCACTATGATGCTGTCTCTCCACGCCTCTGGCATTTTCACTAACCTTGTGATGTTATTGAAGAACTCGGTCAGCCACCGCACTCCTAATTCGCCAAGTTACCTCCACGCCTCCACAGGGATGCCACCTGGATTTGTGGCTTTGCCAGCCTTCATTTTCTTGATGGTCTTTCTCACCTCATCGACTGTCCAAGGCTGCATCGGCCCAGCTACTGGTTCCGCGGGAGCCTTTGGCTTTCTTGGAAAATCCTCGTTCAGCAGATGCTCGAAATACGCTCTCCACCGCTCCTTGACTGCCACAGGGTCTCTCAAAACTTTACCGTCTTCGATCTTAACAGCTCTTACCTCAGTCACATCTAGGGATGCCCTGTGGCGTGCTTTCGCTAGCCGGAACACTTGTTTTTCCGCCTGTGAGCTCTATAGATTATCGTATAGCTCGCCCATGACAGCGTTTTCCGCGCGAGCTACAGCAGCGTTTGCCTCCTTCTTCCTAATTTTGTACTCGGCCAGTAAAGGAAGCGACTTGGTCTTCTGCCACGGTTTGTACGCGTCCTTTTTAGCCTTAACAATCTTCTGCACTTCTTCACTCCAGAACCACGTTGCCCTATCTCCTTTCCTCCCACCTTTAATTTCTTCTAATGTGTCCCTAGCGCACGTCAGGATAGCAGTTGCAGCGCTAGCCCACACTGAGTCTATGTGACCGTAGGGCTCTGGCAAACCGGGAGCAATAATCTTGTCACGGAACGTCTTCTGCCTTTCACCTGCTAGCTTCCACCACCGGATGCGTGGCTCTCATTTAGCTTTGGTGTGCTTCTGTAGGGCTATACATACATCCGCTACTACTGGTCGATGCTGTCCTGCGATTTCCTCTCCTGGGATAGTCTCCGTATTCATGACTGTTTTTAGAAAACGTCTTCTAACCAGGATGTAGTCAATCTCACTTTGCCAACCTCCGCTGCAATACGTAATCTTCTGAGATTCTCTTTTCATGAACAAGGTGCTGGCAATTGCAAGATCGTGCGCTTCGGCGAGCTCAACGATCCTTTCACCTTCCTGACTTCTCCTTCCAAAGCCTCTTCCTCCTTGAACTCTTTCGAAGCCCTTTCTATCCTGCCCTACATGGCCATTGAAATCTCCTGCAACCGTTGTATAGTCACCTTCAGGAGCACTTCTAATCACATTGTCGAACTCATCATAGAATGCCTCCTTTTAGCCTCGGTACAGCCGCACTGCGGAGCATATACGGACACCACCGTCCAGAAACCATCCTCGGTAGCGACTCGAAGAGAAATTATCCTGTCGCTGACACGATTCACAGACGAGACGTATTCTTTTAGGGACTCCGATACTGCTATTGCTACCTCGTTCCTCTTCGCCTCAATTCCGTGGTAAAACAACTTGATGCCATCTACGATCTCTCTGGCTTTGGATCCTTTCCCTCTCGTCTCCTGTCGACACAAAACGTGAATCCTCCTTCGTGCCATGAAATCCGCAATCTCCCTTGTCTTACCAGTGAGCGTTCCGACATTCAGGGACCCGACCCGAACTAGCGTCTTTAGCCGAGGTCGTTCTTCCCTCGGTAGCCCTCGCTTTTTAACCACAGGAGGCGGGCGGGCTTCCTGCAGGTCACTTCCGGGTGACGTCCTAGCATTTACCGTATTCCACATTGAACCTCTCATGTTTATGTGACGATTGTCTCCATCAGCCGGCCTGTCAACCTGGGCCTGACGCTGGAAATACGCAAAAGAAGAGGCTGTTTTGATAACCGTGCCAACCTCATCTCACGGGGCGGGGACCTTGTTTATAGAGGTGGTCCCGACTCGCCTCTCCTACTTGGCCACCCTTCTCCGGCAAGCATTTCATAAGTCGTGAGGTGCCACCCCCACGCCCACCTGCGAAACGTAGGCCAAGATAGGATCGCTCATGGTCCACGGGGATTTCTCCCTACCACCATCCGCCACGCGGTGGACGCGCTCGGTAGCTAGACCGATTCGATAGCCCCGAGAGGGAAGGATACCAGATGTCAGTGGGTTTTCAATGTGAATCGCATGTCACTATAAGGAATCGGGGACTCTGATTCCAAATATGGTTTCCTCCTGTGGACAATGACAAAACGAAAGAAGTTATGAACAGTTCTTCATTGCACCCATATCATCCGAATGAACACTTCTGGGACGATATCGACATCAGATGTTAGACAGACGACGATATACGAGAAGGAATCAGTATATCTTGCCTTATAGAGTAGGCCACTTATCGCTACACCCCCCGTCCGGTCGATATCGTCCGAGGAGCGTCCGTTCGGATGATCTGGGGCGCAACGGAAAACTGTTCATAACTCTTTTCGCTTTGCCATTGAGCACCGTAGAACAACATATTTGGAATCAGCGTACCCGATTCCATATAGTGACATGCAACTCACAGTGAAAACCCACAGACATCTGGTATCCTTCCCTTGTAAGTCTCTCTTAGTAGAGATGGGCCGTAGTAACGCCCCCCCCCCCCTAAACTTGAAGTGAACTCAAATCAAATCGTAACTCTGAGTTCAGCAAGGTCACTTCAACGTCAACTCACTTCATGCGTATAAAGGTATGAAGCTGAACACGGAGGTGATTGTGCTAGCATAGGAGTTTATTCGGAAACTCAGCTCGGTGTTGAGCAAGTGGTAAACTCTGAGTAGACCGATCAGAGAAATGAAGAAACAGCGTTGCCAGCATCGGAGAGGCCGCCAAGCACCTCTTGATCCACTCAAGCTCAATGCCGAGTTGACCTGCATAGTGACCGATTAACGCGAACTGGTCCCCACAATTGCTCGATCATTTTGGTTGGCCTGATAACGCTAGCACGGGTACATGAAGGAAGGAGGAGGTGGGGTTCCGTTCAAACACGAGTAGGAAGAACCGAGTACGGCGAGGGGCAGAAATACCGAGGGCCGGAGGCCCCCACGCAAATGGTTCCCAGCGCTCGACGTTTGAACTAGCACGACAATTTCTTTTTCCACTGCAAACTTTTCCACCTTAAAAGAAATCGATAGTCACCTCAGGGTGCCTTCATTTCGGTTAGCTCGCTCAACCGCTGAACTCAACATTGAGAGTTAGGATGAAGGATTACTACGGGCCCTGGACCCGTATCCAATATACTTTATCCAGTCGGATAAACACGCTCTAGCGGATATGTGGGTTCGAGAATCTGTCATCCAATAAAAACATGTCCTTGGATATGCAAATCAATTGGTTTCACTGCAGGTTATCTTTATCCGGTCGATTTCCACATGATAACAATTTCTTCATTTTGGGTTGACTCTCGCCAAGACACCGCATCTGCTCCTAAAAATAAGCACACAGATGGATTAGTCATATTGGATAGCAAACTGGATAAAAACCAGTGGGAACGGATATATACCGCTGTGTTTTTCCTCCCAAGTCAAATATATTGGATACGGCTCCTGGATTTGCTCCATTTTCTCATTAGAGTATCCCCAGACTTCGCCAGTATGAAATGAATAGAAATGAACCAGCGATATAAGAGATAAGGATCGTGGAAATGATACGTATTGATTGCCACGTGGATCTCCATGGAGCGCGAAGTCTGGGGATACTCTTAGAAAGATACCCCAGAAACTTGCGGAATAACGGAAAAAATTTCTAGGAAATTTTCACTGCAGATTTTTGGGGCCGCCAAATGCACCGATTTGGCTAGCAGTTCCTGAGCAAAACATTAAAAAAAGTTTTTGAGAACGAGTTTGAGTGGGATAAAAATAGTCTCGTATTCTTGAATTGTGATATGTATGTACATATATTGTGTATGTATTAATTTGAGATGTATGCATGAAACCACTAAAGATCGGGGTTGGTAAGAGCACAGAACATGGCCGTTCCAAAAATTGCTTTGATGAGGAGACCAAGCATTAGGTTTCGAGGAACACAGCTGGCCTGTATCTGGGCCTGTTAATAAGGCAGAATAGCAATTCTTGCATTCTGCATCATCTTCTTCTAGTTTTCACATCACATCAACAATCTAGCTGATGTTCTGGCTTTTAGTGGAAAAACTCCCAGAACGCAAATTTGGTGGGAATAGGCCATCACCGGTAGAATGGAGCAGCCGTGGTTTTTTGGCCGCATATTTCTCAGGCTCCGCTTCCTTGGAGAACCCTGTACATATCTGGAAAAAGCACTTCTTGCCCTTCAAGAATCGTCTGAGCAGTAGAATCCATTTCGAAGATTTCGTGGATTTTCCAGCAAAAATTGTCACAGCAATCAACTCTTCTCAAAAATGTGTTTCGAGACAAACAACTCGATAGCCAAACCGCAACTAAAACATACTTTTAACCTTTCTCTATTCTAAAGATCGGAATTGAGCATGGGTACCTGGCAGAGAAATAAATGTTCAAACGTTGTACAATAACTTATGGCCTCCCGTATTTTCATTGAAAGGTCTCTCAGTGAGTTTTCCAAAACACGTAGTTGTAGACAAGGATTTTCACCATTTCTTCCACGAGGTACTCATTTTAAAATTCGCTTAACGTCAAATAACACTAATTTATTCATTTTCTAGTCCCCTCAAGTATAACGAGACTATATACAACACCGGAAAAGGCCCCTGCCCAACAGGCAGATGCCTCCCGTCCAACGAGCTCACATGTCATAATGCGACAGGATTGTGTATTGGAAAGAAAGCAGCAAATCTCACAACAAATTAAATCGTCACTTATGTAGTAGTCGAGTTGCTACAATAAATATTCCGCAAACCTCTTTGATTTGGGTGCGTAGCTGTTGATCCGATCGGATTTTCGCACCTTTTCCTCTCTCCGCTAATTACCACCTGAGGACACTCAATTAAAGACGCGAGAAGGAAGACAAAAATTCTATTCGGACCAACAGCGCCAGATCTAAGAATCCCCTGTTGCAGCGTCGCAAGCCCAGATTTGTGGACGAGCTGTCCACGACGAGCGTTTCACGCCGCTATGTGCTGAAACCAAAACTCAGTGTATGTAGGCAACTTGACTACAATACTTCAAGCAAACATGCGAACGTTGTTTAAGGTCCATTCGAGAAAAAAAAAAGGAACAGCAATACTCCAAACGTTCCTGGAGTGTTCAGCATATTCGGAATTCGACCCAACTTTTATGTGCTTTTTAATTCAGACAAGGTCACATGTACGTTTATGAAGCTTGAAGCATTTCAGTGAAGTTGCCCACATACATTGAGTTTTGGTTTCAGCACATAGCGGGGGAAACGATGTAAAATGTTAAAGGTGGACAACTTGTCCACAAATCTGGGTTTGCGACGCCGCAACAGGGGATTGTTAGATCTGGCGCTGTTACTCCGAATAGAATTTTTGTCTTCCTTCTCGCACCTTTAACTGAATGTCCTCAGGTGGTAATTAGCGGAGGGAGGAAGAGGTGCGAGAATCCGATCGGATCAACCGCCTTTTCCCCTTTTGATTTGACTGTTGTAGCTGTTTCTGATAAACACACGAGCAAATAAAATGATGTGAGGTTATCAGTGTCGTCAGTGTCTGTACATATCTATGAGTACCGCGTCATCCGAACAACCCACAGTTTTAACTATGATTTTTAAAATGCCATGGCAGAGTGTGACAAAAACTCCTCAATCGCGCTGCCTTCCCTAAGAATAATTTCATGACAGGTTACTTTATAGGCGGTTCAGAAAAGAGAGCATTGGTGCATTCACAGACAGGAGGTAGGCTGTGCGGTTGTGAACTATCGAACTTACCCAGGCACTCGTGGGGTTCGACCCTAGCACAAACGGGGGTTCGACCCCAGTTACACCTGTGGTAGAACCCGCCCCCCCCC
>JARK01001455.1:299187-312594 GCA_000688135.1 Ancylostoma ceylanicum | reverse complement strand
TTATATACGGTTTCTATCAGTATCAGCAGCTGTCTAACAATTGTTAACATGGAAAAGTCGAAACGTGGGTTAGCAGTGGGCGAATGGTGGGCAAATAGTGGTCCCACCGTGCGTTCTCCAAGCACGGTGGGCCCACCGCGGGGCAATGGTGGGCGCACCGTGGGACTGATAACAAGGGTGGGATAACGGTGGGAGAAGTGGGGGCGGACACCATAATCGGGGGAGAACTGGGGATAACCTGGGGATAACGGTGGGCCCACCGTGGTAAGAAAGTTCAGAGAATGATCGGTACCTCGCTGCTGTTTACTGCCGAGGTGTTTTGATTGGATAAGCGTAATCACTTCATTCCAACCCGTGACTTGAAACATGTAGTAAGCTAGGTGCGGTCGTTAAAGAAGAAGATGAAGAACTAAGGAAAGCTAGAAAAATCTCGATTTAGGGCGATTCATGCTAGATGCGTGCGTCAGTCGCACGTAGGACGCAAGCATCCAGTTGCTGAGGCCTTCCATGGAGAGCGGTCAAGGCGGTTTTCAGTTTCAAACGTAATTTCCTCTAATGCATAGATTCCCTGTTTTCGCATGATTTACCGGGAGAATTTTTGAGAAAATCCCGAGTTATTGCGTTCCATATTCAGAGACCAGTGTACTAATACAAATGGATTATTTGATAATCCGTTTCTTTCATAGTATTGCCCAAAAAGTTATAATCGACAAAAATTATTTCAAATCAAATCATTTGGTTCGGATAGGCACTACTGTTAGGACAGGGACGTGGTAATTCCTCTTGTATGGTTTAGACAATGCAATTTGAACACACTATCCACTCGTCATCCACTGACGATCTGCTATTGCGGCGCTGGCATTCTGCTCCGCTATATCGGTGGGACGCGTGTTGAGTTCGTCAGTTGACTGGAGACTTGGTGCTGTCTTGCTTGGATGAGTTGAATGAACGAGTGTGAGGAGGTCTTTAGTGGTGTAGATCGCAGATAGACGAACTTGAATCACTTTCAGGCCTCTGAAGACGACGTTGAGTCGAAACGTCAGGCCGAATATAAAACGTGTCCTGATAACAATCTGTGAGGCACAGAAGAAAAATTGAACACAATCACTGTAAGGATGCCCAGGTTTCATGATCAGAGAACATGGAGTTTGCTTCTTTACTCTTGTAAGTACTAGGCTTTCCTATAGAGAGGAATCTGGAATTCATGCTATAGGATTCATGCTTTACTTACGATCTTAAATTCCCTTATTTGTCTATTACTCGGATGTAGCCCACTTCTATGTACGTCATTGCATCAAATTTCTCCACCTAGGAACAGAATCATTCAACGTTTAAAGGCATTTGAAACATATGTACAAAAGAGCTCCGTTCGCGTCAACGGTATCCACGTAGGAAGCTGTTTTGATTACAATCAAGCCTGAGAACGTTATGAACTCAGACATTCGCTCGGGAGTCCCGCCTGACAAAAAGCTTTCTTATCACTTTCGGGACAAAATCTGGAGCTCCGGCGGGAAACATCATTTTGGTTTTGTTGCGGATAACCCGAGAATGGTGCGGGTTTGTTATTGCCACGTGTGGTAACCCTTATCAAATGAGGGGTATATAAGGGCCTCACTCTGCAGGTAGGCTTCAGTCTACTCTCCGCTCCGGCGGAGAGGAGTCCTACGGGACTCGTCTGGCCTGCTGAGGCCCGGTTCAAGACCGTGGCTCAGTGTGAAGACCAGGCAAGATGCGTGGAAGGCCATCGCGCTCGGCCGTAACGCGGATGCGAAATCCGCTAGTAGCGGCCGGCGTTGGCCTACGGACCGCATACGCGTTGCGTCCACCGTGCATTTTTGTTTTCTTTCGTTTTTCAGTTCCGGGACAAAATTCGGTCTCCCGCATCATGATACTGGTATCATTTTCGGGACAAAATCCGGTCTAACGCCGGAGCTTGCGGGACAGAATCGGGATGTTGCGGGACAAAAACTAGCTGTTTTCGATGACTCCCGCTCACCCTCGAGCGGGAGTCATCATTTTCACCCGAGCGAATGTCTGAGAATAAACATGGTAACAATGTTCAAAATGATTGCAACCTAGTAGGCCTCACTGTGATAAGGTGCATTTCATAAATATGTAGGCACCCCAAAATTTGCAGTCCTGCGACTTTGTCCCGATTTTCGGAATCTGCCGCCCATTCCATTCCATTTGTCATGTCAGAAAACCCCTTGTCTGGATTCTCATGTGATAATCTCTTAATCCTGGTTAACCGGCTCAAATTTTCTATATCAGTCTCATATCATATCGTTTCATAAATATGTAGGAAGTAGAAAAAAGCGAAAGTTTGTCTTAAATAATTTTCTTTTAATGGCTTGGAAGAACTTCTTCATTATGAATTATCTCAAAAATTCTACTTTACGTACAATTCCCGTGGTTTTCGATGCTGCTGCACTTCAGAACGTCCCATGCACTTACTACAACGACTTCCAACTCGTCGACGAGATTGTAGTGTAGCGAATTGGCGTATACACCATGCGTCAGTACTCCCCACAGGTTCTTGATCAAATGCACGGTCAAATGTAGGCTGTCCCCTCAAGCAGGCAAAACTCGCCGTGATTTGGCCACTTTTTGGTGGTGCTGAGTCCATGGACTGTGTCATCAGGGTCATGGTCCCGCTGGAAAGAGTAGCTTTGGAACCTTCCACTGCCGAAAAAGTGATATAAAATTGATATATGTGTGCAGAGTGAAAACATGCTGAGGTTCTTCTGCACCTACGCTTCGGAAAATGAGAGCCTGCCGCAGCTTTCCAGGCTGTGAAATTCCAACAGGCGCCATCGAATTTCCACTCAAAAATTTCGTTGCGTGCTGCTTTTCAAAAACTGCACCGGTGACTGCGTGTACCGTCCCAGTCGCCTCGATCCTGCATATTTTTTGTGCGAAAATGCCGTTTTTGAGACATTCATACAGAAATTAACATAGGCACTGTGGAACCAGGCCACCTTGGGTTCCTCCTTACTACGAGGGACTCGACAAAGTCTCACCTCCCAAATTTACTGCTCGCTCCAACAGCTCGCTACATCGCAGATTTTAGGAGATTGAGTGAAACACTACAACAAACTTCTATCTACTCAATGATTTGAGATGAGAAATGCACTTTTTTACTTCGAAATGTGCTGAAGTAAGAAGACACTTCATGCGCCGTCAGGGTTGAACTCGGTGCCAATCGAAAAATTTGCTTCTAATCCTGACTGTACTGCAAAAGAGGATGCGCAGAATACCTCCTGCGATCGTTATCAGTAAAGACGCACAAAAATCGGTTAATGTCTCCTAGGAAAAGCGCCCAGGCCACTGGTAAGAGCGTAACTTCAGAACAAATCGATTGGAGTGATTCAGCGAGTACCTGTTTCCTTAGAATTGAGGAATGGTCATTGCACTGTGGTAATAACGCCATACTCATACATATACCTTCGTTTTTTCAGTTTGGAGCCACCTCAAGATCAAAAAATCTAAGTGTGTTAAACTGACGCTCACGCTCTGCTCACGTGCAGGCTACAATAAGCCACTCATTGCAACTTACCAGCAATAAACAATTAATAAGCAATATATGGGTTGTCATATACTACATGTAGATGCAGATATGCACCTGTTTAACGTGTGCGCGTCAGGAATGTCCTGCGGATACGCCTCTGGATACAGGATGATCTCACCGCATAAAAGGCGCTGATCCAATGGATCAAATCAGTTTTGAAGTTCTCTCGTGCTCACGCAATGTGAGCAAATGGATCTCTCTCGCATTCGAGAGTGGAATTCGATCAGCGCATCAGTGCAAGACTGCTTTGAGATTGGCTCGAGGTTTTCGAGTCAGTAAGATCGGCTCCAGTTTGGCTCGAGGTTTTCGAGCAAGAATGCTCTGCTCTAGTTTAGAGAGAGTAGTAGGCATTGGTGGTTGCAGTCTCGGTGGAACAGCGCAAAGTTTTGCACGTAATTCCAAGCCGCGGATAGCGGATTAGGTTGCCTCCCCCCATCTCGGACAAGAGGTTAAGAATCGTCGCCGCAGATTCGTTAGCAAAGAACGAACAGTGCTTCCATTGGTTAAGAGGAGCGATCGGGAACGATCCAAGTGGGAAAGGGTCAACAGGTTTTCCTTATCCAAAACGGAGGCTGAGGCTGATACCTTAAGTGGGGATCAACTCAGATTGTTTTGTGTTTTGTAGGTATGCATTTCGATGTGATCTCTGCCAGCTATGGCACTAATTTTGTACTGTGATAAGGATAAACATATTTTTACGGCAAAAAGTGTAGTTTGTGTCGAAGTGACGGATCATTGTATGATGACATTATATCCAAAATCATAAAAGTGAACGCTGGAATTCGTTTGCTAGTCGCCGGCTCGGCCCCCAAGTCGGTTTCTTTCCTTTTCCTTTTCGTTGGTTGTGGTTCCACAACTGTAAGATGACCAGCAAACGACAGATAGATAATAAAGGTTTATTTTGGAAAGCACAAAAAATTAGTGGATCAGAAACTGAGAGGGTAAAAGAAGCAACCTGGCTTGGCTGCTCCCAAAAATTAGGACTGATTCGATAGGATTCATTACATTTATATAGGGAAAATCCATGGTGGGCGTGGCTATCCCTCAGAATCCAGGTGCATATCTACTGGCCATGCCCCTATCCTGGAAATATGGCTCTGGCGCATTGCAGAAAAAGTGGGGCGACGCGATCGCGTCGTAAATCAAAGATCACCAGAGCAAATCAAAGATCATCAAAAGAATATAAAATTATACAATTAATATATGTATGTACAACATTTTCGCACTTTGTTACTCCAGTGATTTAAGCATTCTTCTCCCCATAAATTTCACAGCACAACAAAAATCTGCTAGAAATGCTGATCGAAATACTTTTCTCCGTTCTATGAAAGATCCTCCATGTCACGCATTCAAAAATCAATAGAAGATCAGCGAGCTTGGTGCTGGAGGCTAGCTAGTGCATACCCGAAAAATTCTGATAGCATTAGCTGACGTAGTTAAAATCTGTTTCAAAATATTGCGAAATTTCGCTCGCATGCCCCATGACTTCAATAAAGAGGTGTAATGTCATGGCTGTACACTTTTTTGTAGCTTTACAGTACTGCCACTTTACAAAGACAATCGGACGTGCATCGGGTGCGTGGTTCGATGTCCGATGTCACAGTTTTTTTTTCCTTCGGATATGCAATGCAAGCGCGTTGAAATAACAATGGCAGCTTTGTGATTTGGTGTGCCACGTTAGATTTGCGTCTATGCTCAACCTCCATAAATAATTCATACTGGCTGCTCTGCTACACATAGCTCATTGTCACTAACGATGAGGATCTATCTGCTGGTAGGACTTTAAATCTTCTTTTTTTTTTGCTGTGCGAGGAGGTGCCTCAGCTTGCGCACTTAATGGTGTGCTTTCCTCTTAGTTATCAAAATACTCAGGTTTCATTTGTGAAATTCACTGATGTATGCGTGGAACAAATCAGTGTTTCTATACAAACCACCTTACGTGTCCACGGAACATGAAGGCTCATAAAGGTATAACTCCGATGTTTTTAGAGCATCGTTTCTGTCATTTCGGTTTTGGTCAACGATGATGTAGCTATGGAAGTTCCAAAAGGTGAGCAAAGCAAAGCTTCATCTCAGTGAGAAGCTTGTACAAAAAAGTATATATAGGGCTTGATCCACTCTGCAAAGAGTTCAACTGATTCACTACAGACTTTGGTTGCAAGAATTCATTGATTTCCGATGATTGGAGAAGAGCAGTTCTGGATTATCATAACAAACTTCGCAGGAAGGTTGCCAAAGGGGAACAACCTACAAACGGAGGTAAAGCCACAATGCCTGCCGCAGCAAAGATGAATGAGTTGGTGAGTAGAGATTTTTATCGTAGAGAGGGAGCAGTAGGCTACAATAGGACAAAAACAATTAAGGCCCCCATGTTCGTACGTATGTTTTGTCATACCTAAAAAGGGAAAAATTTGATGCGCGGTCCCGTAATATCACTGCCACAGAAGCGCCGCGGGACCGGGACGAAGGCTACCGTTAGATTAGGCTCTAGATGTTGCGCCCAATTCCTGAAAAAAACAGAGATGCTGAGCTCTACGATTGGTTGGTACCTCGAATTCACCAATCGTGGAGCTTTTTCAGGTACCCTCTCGAGGTATAACGACCCACAGCAGCATGTTTCAAGTAAAAGTGTTGTGTAGGTCCCTCCCTGCGCCTCACCCTCCTAGTATTTGCAGGCAAACACTATGTAGATGAGCGGCCCTACTTTCTCAAGTGCTTTTGGAGAGTACAAAATGAAGATATCCACCATTATCCATTAAAGAAATACAATAATCTCATCAGCTCTCGTGAAATTATTTCGTAATCAAAAAAGTAAGGTTTCTTGACTTTCGAAAAAAAGCAAGAAATTCATTAGCATAGTCTTACAACAAATTGGATTGATAACAGCCGAGAATATCCCCGCAAATAAGCAGTGTGAAAGTCAAGACTCCTAATGGTTGGCTGTGAACTGGCGAATAGCTTCGGAAATGAAAAAAAAAAAAAAAAAAAAAAAAGAATTCAACTTTCAGACGTGGGATTGCGGGCTAGAACATAATGCGTGGTTGAAGCTCTGCAATAGCAGTACTGATGTCTACCCATTTTACACTACAACGATAAAGACGTAAGCTAACAAGCTATCTATCTGTCTCTTCCTCTGTGACTAATGATTTTAAGACCCATCAAGAATAAGGGAACACCATGCAACATGACAGCCAACACGCTCGAGGTTCTCAAGACTTTTGCGAAAGAGTCTAATGCAGTCGATCTATCTGGTCAGAACCCCAAACGTGACGATAAAATCGCAAACTTTGCTATAGTAAGTGTAAACTTCTGCAGTTGTCGTTTTTATCACAGGATACAAACCTTTTCAGATGATCGCTGAAGCTGCAAAGGGCTTTGCCTGTTCCTACCAGAGATGTAGCGGTAGTACAGAAACCAACTTCTTGTGTCTCTATGACACATTGTTCGTTCTGAAATTAGTTGCGAATTTTTCTATGTATGCCTGTAGCCCTGTTGTTTAAGAATGGTAGCCGACAATCAGACATACGAATCGATCGCGGATAAGACGAAAGCATGTGACAGTTGTCCTGCGAATGGCAACAACCCTAACTGCATCGAATACCTTTGCCAGTACGAGTACACATTAGGTGAACACCTTTGAATAGTTACAATAAAACAAGCATAACAATCTTGTAATACTGCCTGTTGAACATCAAAGAGCATCAAACTTAGAATGTGTGTCTTTCAGTGGCGGAAGCAAGGTGAAGCGAGCGGAGGGAGGGTCACCCCCCAAGAATGGGTCGTCGAATTTTTTTGATTCTTGTATTAGCTTATTTTCAATTTTACTTACTATAATAGTAACTGTAATTTTTATAATTATTGTTCTCACTTTCCATCCGGGTTTCCAAAGTGGTGGAGACCCAACTTTTTCCCACGCCCTACCCCTCCCGCCCACTTTCTGCGTCAGCCACTGGTGTTTCCATAAGTCGTGAAAATGTGTACTTATTCGTTCAGCTGAAGACGCCTTTCCATCTGTATACTGCTATGACGACGAGATGACGCGCGACATGCAAGACACCGCTATATACATGCATAACTACTACAGGTTGTAAAACATTTGTAAAGATAGGATGTTGCTGCTTTTATTGCTTTTACGTAACGTTATTCAATGAATTTGTTGTAGAAAGTTAATTGCAACTGGATGGGCCAAAAGCAAGAATGGATACGCTCCTAGAGCAAAGAATATGAACGCATTGGTGAAACCCAGCATCCGTAGCTAATCTATAAAAAACGTTGGCTCAATAATTTTATTTTCAGGAGTATGATTGTCAGCAATCTGGACAGGAGGCAGTTATCGCACTCAACTGTACAACGAGACAATACAACACTGTACAAGGATATTCGTTGAATTACAAGGAGTTTTCGTATCAAGTCACACCTGCAGATGCGCTCCGAGAGGTGGGAAATATCTTGATTGGCAAAAGTGTAGAGAGGGTAAAGGATAGAAAAAAACCGGTAATCATGGTGTGTTTTTCTCCTTTTTTCATCTTGGATTGAGGAGAGGGAGCGTCAGAACTCCCATAGTGAGCATAAGTAAGGAGTCCTTCCCATTCAACCGAAACTCGACCTGAAAGTGTGTCCGTTTCGTTATGTTGTAATAGTCAACGAAATCTTAATTGCATTTCAGGCAATTTCTGCATGGTATGGTGAACTTCAAAGCGTTGATATTGATGAGAAAGCTACATACACTGATCAAATTCAAACAAACGCCAAAAATTTTGCAAATGTAGGTGATTCGTCAATGAGGACCCAAAATGGTGTGTAAACATGCATCTACATATTTCAGATGGCGCTCGCAGAAGCCAGTAAGTTCGCATGTTCTGCGCAACAATGTAATGCTCAAGGAATCACTGTTGCACTTTGCGTGTACAAAAGGTAATTTGTTGATTTCCTAGAAGAAGAATCAGAATCTGACGGTGCTTTTCTGGATCCGCTTAAGGTTCTGAAACATCTTATCATGAGGAATTCATAGTTCAGGAGGGAAGTTCGAGACGTTATTCTATGGCCGTTTCAAGAACTAAAGCGCTGATTACAGCATACCAGATCCTGACTCACCGTTGTATGACGTTGGCAAACCTTGCGCTGGATGTGACAAAACCAAAACCACCTGCGATCAGCTGAATGGCTTGTGCGTCACGAACTGAAACCACTACACCATGACGGTACTTTGCATTAGTTTTAATAAAGCATTTATCAAGCAACTAGACCGTATACCCGGCTTCGCTCGGGAGTTTTCTACCCCCGGCTTTTCACACTGATGCGGATAGTTATTGATACTAATACATTCACTCGAACTGCCCACGAACATTTCGATGACCATCATGTTGAGTATTCTCGGTAGCCCTTTCGTCACCCCCGCACGGAAACAAAATAACCGGTATAAAAAATTAATCAAATTGGTGCAAAATGATTGTCATATTCGTTCTCAGCGCATTCGTTAACCCCAGTAGAGATGTCCTCACCGACCCGTGGGCAAAAATTGCGAAAAATCAATAAAATCGATGAATCGATAATTGACGCGAAACAGTTGACACATTCGTGCTCAGCGTATTCGATAACCCCAATAGACATGTCCTCACCGACCCTTGGGCAAAAATTGCGAAAAATCAATAAAGTCGATAAATCAATTACTTGGCGCAAAACGGTTGTCATATTCGTACTCAGCGTATTCGATAACCCCAGTAGACATGTCCTCACCGACCCGTGGGCGAAAATTGCGAAAAATCAATAAAATCGACAAATCGATAATCAATCGATAACCTTAGGTAGCCTAAAACCTCCGCCGGCCCGAGTTGTATATGTGTGCAAAGTTTGGTCCCGATTGGTTAACTCTCCACGATTTCTATTCGCAACACACACACACACACACACACACACACACACACACACACACACACACACACACACACACACACACACACACACACACACACACACACACATTCATTTTTATATATACAGATTACAAGGTACTCAACAGCCATCAGGATGTCTCATAATAATTGACGTTTTGTAGTATGCACCAATGAACTTTCTTTTTTTCTGCACGATTTGAGCAACTCCTAACCAGCATAACCAGCATTCATGATCTGCTGTTGGGATTAGTTATTCTTTTTCAAATTCTGCTTCAACATTCTGGCTGGCTCTCACCTGGCCTTATAGGATCGCAAAAAAAAAAGACAAACCAACATGATTTTCGTGTGATGCTCTATGACGTCAAACTCGAGTAGTCTGTACCGGAGATATCCTATAATATTGCGTTCGTTTTCTCTCAATATTACACTCCCAACTAAAAGTGAGCTACTGGTGTTTAGCTTCGACGGTGGAGCCTGAACTCCTATCCTATTATTCGCCAGTTTAGAGCCGGAATGGACGTTCACTGCCGTACAGTGTCGCAAAATTCCTTCACTCGGCGTGGCAAGAAAGGTGTAGGAATCAACATCTCATAATCTGATCAGCGACAAGCGCCTCACACACTACGACTTCAGCATTATTTTTCGCCTAAAAAACCCTCCATTTCTAGAAAGTGTGATCAGTGAGGAGAAAAACTTTGTACGATGAAGTGGTAAGATGCATGGATGGAGATGGCTTCCCACCGATAAGATGTCTTAGACCACATCTTTACCGTAGGGGAGGTTATGTTAGGAACTTGGTAGCGGTATGAGTTCCCAATCCAATGTAGCCTTCTCGAGCCCTGTTAGGCAGTCACAGGAAAGTTCTACATCTGCGAATTCAAGTAGATGTCCAGGAAGCAGCGACGGATGTGACAGACGGTAAAGAACATTCCTTGCTCCGGGGTAACGCTAGGCCTCATGCTTCAAAACTGACCTGGCAAAACTAAAGCAATAATGCGAATTTCACTTGTTGCCTTTATTCCTCAGAGATTCTCCACTGTGTATCTGTTTTTTTTTTCTGAGCTCCAGAGGAGAACCCAAGACAGCAGCAGGTCTCTAATCTGGAGCATGCCGAGATTGCCCTCCAAATGTTTGCAAATTCTGCTGCTGCGACAGTGCTGCAGTATGCAATGTGAAGATACCATCTCTGCGCCTGTTTATAATAGCTTCAGCAAGCTCCCATCTTTTCGGTATTGCAAGCCTAACCGATGAAAAGTTACCAGAACATATAGCAAATTCAGAAATTTTTGGATAGTTTATTTCGGTTTCGAGCGTAAAGATAGTACAACCACTGTTATAATCGTTTCACCCGTGGTTCCATGTCTTCCAAGCGGGGCTATCAAGCTCTGCTGTCTTTTATATGCCAGATTTCGCGACTTTGTGCGACTCTTCTTTCATTCCGTCATACAGTCGCTGAGTCGCCGCGCGCAATGTCCCTATGCTCCTCGCACGCACACCTTAGACTCCACCCCCTGCCGCAAAACTGTATAAATAGCCGAGCCTCGTCAGTCAGTCAGTCACAATGGTCCATTCTGCGCTGGTCACCCGCAGGGAACGGAAGTGATGAACTCAATATGTAGATGTTGGATGATGGTCACATGTGTCATTTTCACCAGTACACAGGCCACGAAAGGATGGAGGAGGAGCAGATCCAAGTCAGAGGTAACGCGGGCCTTGAGCACCTCGGTCCATACACCCGGGGAATAGTGCTTGCTACAACCCCTAGTGACTTCGGTTAGTTGCGTCCTACCCTTGGTGTTTGTTTTGGGTTTGCGTTCATATTATGCGGGCCATGGATTAGGCAGTTTTATATGTTTGCGTTGTGTAGCAAGAGTACAGACGCAATGTCGCGAAGACAGCGGCCGTAATATCTGCACAGTTACATCTTACACATGTGTACAGTATAACATCTTCTGGCAGGAATGGTGGCAGCTCCCGCGCATGGCACATGTGTAGTTGTGTAGTAGTTGTCTAAGGTCACAGTTGTACCGGGACCAAGTAGCGTTACTATAATAGTTGTAGTGGTATGGCTGGTTGGTTAGGGACCTCCACTGCACTTGTGTGTTGTGTGTTGTGCCGCAGGCGGATCCTTGCATTCTGAAGCAAGCCAAATCTGCTAGCCTTAGGCGGGTTGTGATTCCGCTTGTATCTTGACGAGTGTTTCCCCGTAAGTGCTCCGTGCGTTGATTCTGAGGTCTGTTAACCACTGACCATGGGTACCTCCGAGAAATCTCGACACCAGATGTTCATTTATGCGGGCAATGAGTGAACGACAGAATCCAATTCTATAGATGGCACGGCAAGCTGAGCATTCTATAAACGACCCATGAGTTTGCTCAGTCGCCTATTTTTCCGTTAGGACAAACGACACAAATTTTTGAGACGATATCTTTGTCGTACAACTCGTTGTGCATACTAGTCCCCTTATGTCATCGTTAGGAATATTCACTAAGACGACGTCCTCCATTTGCGCTCGCATAAGACACTGTCTGATAGCTGCGCTCACCCACACGGAAATAAATGGTATTAATATGGGGAGCCTAGTTTCGTTATGGCTGCCTGTGTTCGGAGCTGCAGGTTTCCTCGATCGTCTAGGTCGCAGGAAGTAACCATTGCTGCTCGTCAAACGATTTCCTCTCTTTCTTGATCTTTCAGTGGCATGTTAGATTCACAGTTACGATGCATAGTTCAATGAGCGATTTTCTATGGCGCACAACTATATCACGAGTCGAGATATGATGGGTGACACGTAATTCAGGACCCTACTCGCATGCATGTTCAACCGGGAAATGAAAAGTCCTTTCGAGGAGCTTCCAATATCCGGGGTTGCCATTTGATTCGAACTCTTCGCAATATCAATATGGTAGTGCCTGGATTATCTGTTACACCGACGGTCTTCACCTGCTCTGCGCTTCGCAGGGCCTTCTTCTTCCCTCATACACTTCTCGTCAGTTTCCGTTCCCTTCTTTAAGTGCGCCGAGGTCAACAGCGAATTCTGAAAGAGAAATTCAACGGAGACGTCGAGGGAAAGAGGTATTAGGACTGACGGTCCGTATTACCTCTGTATTCTCACTTCAAAGTCGAAATTCAACGAACTGGAGATGGATTTCAATCCAACACGACTCTTAGAAAACTTTCATGTCATTGGAGGAAATTCTCCGTGTTATAATTATAGAAATTATCGAACTATCTAATATCATATTGAAATTGATAAATCATTCAATATCATTACTTCTGATACTGGGCTCGTGCTACTGGAGATCTCGTAATTGCGTATAAAAATTATTTGTAAGGGTCCATCCAGACTGCAACTCTACGTGGTTATATAGCACGTGTGCATCTACCTTGCATCTCACATCCCCACTGGCATCCTCCACTCAGCACACGAATGCGAAATAGAACACAGGCGTGAAAATGTAATCTAAACCACAAATTTGAGAGAGAAGTGTTGGCGTATCGTTCACGATTTTGTCAATATCGGTTTAATGTCAATGTGTTGTGGACATTGTCATCATTTTTCATCACTTTTCTGCATTAAACTTCAACGAAAATTGAACTCTATTGAAAATCAAAATGTTTTATTGTGGAGTTCATTTTGAACGGGAACTGCTGTGAAATTAACATTAATGACGATGTGAGCATAATTTTGGTTGGATAAAGAATACGCGGCTCCAAGTTATCGAGCTGATCACAATGATGTACACTACATTGGAAGCAGTACCCACGGAAAAGCATGTTCGTGATTTTGATTTTTTTGAAGCTATCATAGATGTACCAGAAAACGCTGCAGTTTACGGCTTGTGTTCCTTTTGAGAAGAGTTCAGCCGCTCACTAATAACTATAGCTGAACACCACCAACCGCTTTGGTTTTAAAGCATTTACAGGCATGTGCCCTCTACAGTGACT
>JARK01001455.1:266882-298964 GCA_000688135.1 Ancylostoma ceylanicum | reverse complement strand
GGGGGGGGGGGGGGGGGGGGGAATCAACCTGTGTTCAATATCAGAGCTTCGTCCTTCCAGACTCCCTCCTTACCAAATCAAGGACCCTGGGAGAACGAATAGTTTGGCCCACCAGGAGCGCTGATCGAACCATCGACTGTGCTAGTGTCCGTGAGCCTATCACTGCGCTACGCCTATCGTTTCCCATTGCTACATATTTGTATGTATCGCAATCTGACTGAAAGTCTTCTAGTAAGCTTAATGTTCAGCGGCTACGCTTTCACATCGAGGTATTTCTTCTCATCCCACTACGATTCAGAGCTGGAACAGATCGATGGGCCGATAGCTGAGGTGAGACATTGCCTTTAGCTTGACATCTTGAGCTGCAGACTAAAGAGTGGCAATGAGCTTCTGCAAAGTACAGAAGCAAGAAGTAAGAAAACACGACGACTTCGAATGCATCAAGTTTATTGTTCGTGAAGTGCTTGTCAAAGACAGCTGGTTTTAGACACACAATCCTCCACCGAGAGTATTATCGCACTTCTTTTGTATGGCGCTGCACTCTTTGCATGGTTTGCCGGCGGTGTAAACCGGATCATCAGTGATGGGGGCACTGCAAGAAGTTATATAATAGTTATGCAGGTGAGTAAAATCCGGAAAAAAAAACTGAAGTGTATTGGACAATGAAAGAGTTGGCTGTTTGTTGCAATGGATTTCTATGTACATCACTCAAGAACCCAAATTTGTGAAGTATCCTCGTTATAATAGCAGTGATTCTGTTTTTGATAGTTTGAAGAACAGCAATTCTATACATGTAGGCTTTCTGACAAATGGAAACTTACACGTCGTATTGACAAACTGCGACAGTAAATCCTTGTGCGGCGCACTCTTTGACGGAACATCCAACCTTTGTAGCCGCCTCATTCAACATCTGTAGGGGAAAGTGATGGTGTACGGTAAGGTGTGGGGAAAAAAAGAGAAAAAGGAAGGGCGATGGTGTCTCTCACGTTCGAAAAATCTTTGGCATTAGTTTCCACGTCACCAGCGTATAAAACTTCCTTATCCAAATCGACGTTCTTCACTTGATCCGCCCACGTTGTTATTGCCTGTAAAGTTTTGCTTTCACTACAGAACATGCTGAAATTTGAAATCATGCAGCTCTCATTGTGCTTGGTATCATACTCAGGTTACGAATCAAAAATTAATGCATGCCGTCCAGCCGATCTCTTCAAGGAAGCGTCGATAGCTCATGAAATATACCAATTCGAAGAACATAGTATTTGTCACCTTTTCGAGCATTTCTACAGGAGGAATGTTGAGTTCGTTGATCTTGTGGTAACTTAGAGCGAACGCCCCTGTGGCGGTATAGCTGGTTTTAGTGCAGTCATCTGCTATTGTTTTCGATTCCTTTCCGACAGTGTCACAGTCATATGCCTGGAAAATAATGCTGGTCCCTTGTAATCAGGTCTTCTATGAGAAACTTTTCGCATTACCACAGGAGCCATCTTCGTCGCTGCTGGCGCATAATCGCTTTTGTCTTTAGCCCATCCAGATGCAACGAGTCTCCTGGCAGTTCGGATAATTAACCGCAGTTAGATGGTTCAGTCGATTGAATTTGTTTTTCACCTGTAGTAATTGACCATGTTCTGAGTCGCAATTTGCATGTCGTAGGTCATTTCGTCTTTATCTTGAGTTGTGCACAGTGATTCGGGATACGTTTTGGTGGCTGAATAAACGAGTTTCTTAAACAGAATCCTTCAGAGTACAAAAAAGAATAATCTTGCCTTCTCGGAAATACTTCCCTTATTCTTTACTTCTGTCTTATCACTTGAATTTTTAGCATTACACAAACTTCATTGCCATCGGACTCCACAAGCAGTTTTTAACACATTCGCGACAATGTGCTTAATCGGTTGACACGCATGGTGCGACGCGTGGGACCGCGTGCTCAACCGGGTGAGCACACCCTTTTCACAGTTATATTTTTGTGAAGCAATCTTAATGTGCAAACTCCTTTACAGTGGTATACTAACAGATGTTCAAGCAATCCATACACGCGATGGGCAGAGCAGACATCCTCTCGTATTTCTTTAATGCGGGTTTTTTAGTTGAAACTGACAAGTAAAAGAACAATTTATATGAAGATTAACTTACTTACCTACTACCGCTTATGCAGGTGAACTTCCTGAATTAGCTTCAAGCTCGTGCATATTTGCGTTTTGGTTTGTCTCAAATTCGCGCATTTTCGGAGTATTATGCAGCAGCGGAAGAATTCCTACCACGTGAGACCACGTGCTTAAGCGGTTGAGCACGGGTCCTACTTGTGCGAAAGCGCGTGTGTCCCACGTGACACACCATGCCAAAAGCGTACGGTCGCGAATTGTGTGTTAAATATAGCCTCTACAAACTTCAATGTTTTCTTTGTTATTTTGTTTAAAGTCAGCGTTCTGATACATACAGTCCTTCTCAAAAAGATAGACGGATTGCGCGTGCGGTTTCTTAGCGTCGCGGCTGCAGAATCATGGCGGGACCGACTCGACCCTCTCACTTATAGCATGCTCTCTCCGCATCCCTCGCTCAGGTTCCGCCGCGATGGTGCAGACGCGCAATCAGTCTATCTTTTTGAGAAGGACTGTATGTGAATCCCTCTGGCAGTGGCTCCCGTTGTTTGTTCTACGTTCCATGTGGTCAAACATTTCGGCACACTTCAAGACTTCTCGACTTCTCGGACAAAACGAGAACACAACTCACGCATCCAATCCTACAGCTGCTACACCTTTTAGTTAAGAGTCCACAGAGTGTGCTCCAATTGTTCCAAAATAATTCAGCTTTTCCTCCAACTGCGTATCACTCTCATGGGGCAGTGGCTTGGCCTGACTATGAAGTCTCTACCACCGCGTACCCCAAGCCTGTTGTATCCTGATGATGACATCAGAGATTCCTTTTTCTTTGCTCCCTTATGTTCAAGCTCAATGTCCTTCTAATCTATTTCTCTTATGTGGGGGTTACAGCAAATCAAAAACAATTGATGTGTACTTTTCATCACGCTCAGAGTACGCCGATTTGAGTGCAGACGAACATGGAGAAAATAAGGGTGAGAGAAGCGGCATAGCTGGAAACTGGGCGTGAATTGGTGATATATGTAGTGCCTAGTTAGTAACGAGTTTCATGCTGGTAAGATGATTAGATCGTTGACAAAAATTCTCACAAAGTTTGTAGTCTGGCTGGCAAAGATAGTGTTCACACTGGAGTGGGGTGCATCCACCACATTTATCCGCGTCAGTCGTGCCACTTACATACAACTGCTTGTTGTTAGCAGTATCCAGCCTAAATCCAACGACTGAGCGATATGACATTAATAATCAGGTTTTAGTGACAAACAACAAACTTCTGGTCGTAGAGGCACACGATTCTGCCAGCTGAAGCGCACTTGTTGTATGTGCACGCGAAACCAGTAACTTTTGCGTTCACCATCTGAACTGTGTGTCATAAATGAGCAAATTTGGAGAAAAAGCTACAGTACTCGTTAACCATTACATACCAAACCGAACTTCTCTATGCCAGCCTGGTATTCAACGGTTTGAGATAAATCCACAGCCCTCGCCTCATTCCACCAAGCTTTCAACGTTGTAGACGTGTCTTTGGTAATATTGCATTTGCTACCCATGTTAAAGCTGGAAAATCAGACTTATTCCATTTCTCCGTGAAAAAAGAAAAGAAATCTAAGTTTACTCTGCTTCGATGATTCCGTAGTCCGTAGGGATTTTGTACTGAGTGTCGCACGTGCGTAGCCAGGCATTATGCTCAATATTGCAATCCCATGTCTGGAAAAAATGTGTTTTTTTTTTGGAAACTGAAACTTCGCGAACCACTTCTAATACCATAATTGCACAACTACAATGTTCATTCTCTATAATATTCTGAAAATGAAGCTGCGAGATTCCCTGATAAGCAAAGGTGTCAAGGCATGGAAGCAGAAGCCTCATAGCAGAAGGCAGAAGGCGTTTGTGGGATGCGCCACGCATTCGACTTGAACTAGCATTGTGGGGGCGTTGAATGTGTATGTGCCCTGTGAGTTGCGGGAGCATTCGATGAACAACAACGTCAGTGCACCACCCTCCCTGACTCCTCTGGGCCGGTAGTAAAGTACCCCATGACGTGACGTCGAGATGCCGTCAGGTTAGAAGCTACACCCGACATGTCGGCATCTTCGCTCCCAACATGCCGGCATATACGGCGGCAGAGGGAGCAGAGATGCAGACATAGCGTCGCATTCATTTCAAAGTGCACTGCTCGGAAGTTGGTTGGTTCTCCATGACTTGAAGTGTGGAAAAATTTTACTCACAAGCATTTTAGGCTGTTTCATAGCTATGTATGTAGAGGGTGCAAAGGCGCAAGGAAGTGGAGTCGATGATAGAGGATGGCCAGCGGAGTTGTAAGGAGCAAAGCGGTGTTCAAGAAGCAGAACTGAAGCAAACCGGATCAAGTTTTAGGTAAGCGGTGCGGGTGTTCCGAGCCGTGGTGAAACTACCCTCACCGAATCACCCACGGGATACCGTAGATGTGAAGTTATTAGGATAGGCACATGTGCTTTCAAAGTTATGAGTTCGAATTTCCGCTGATCATCCCCCCTGGAATATCTTGCTTGCATCAAGTGCAGGCTCCGTAGAACTCATCCCCGTCAAAATTCAAGCTAAATCTTCAAAAACTAGGATTTGTCAGGGGGTGACGAGGCTCGTCATGCCCTCTACCATGACGAGGCATCTGCGTCAGCACACTCTTGCTATTGCGTGGTCTCTCGCCCTTTTCTGATCTGCTGAGGTCGTGCTTGGAGTAATCGAGCTGTTGGCTGCCCTGAGGTCACTGCTGCCAACAAGCTGACCCCCGACGTGAGGGCACATGGTTAAGAACACAAAGTTGCCGGCAACATTCTCAAAATATGCGGGCAACGACCTCACGTCACGGGCAGCAGCAGATGGCTGCCAACATTTAGGACTTTACTACCAGCCCTGGTACCAATTTACCGATCCCGAGGGGATGGATGGCTTGGTTGGCCACGGGCGGGATCGAACCATTGATCGCGTGCGTGCGCAGCGAGCCTCTTACCACTACGCCATGAGCGCCAAGCTAGGGGCAATGTATCAAACAAGCTTCTCCAAATGTATTGCTATGCAAGACTCGCCTTTTTATAGGAAACAGTGATAATCTTGCTCGCTTATGTACCGAGACAACCCAGTAACATTTCAACAATCAAGTTATATGAAATTGGGGGTGGAAACTTACCATAGGTTAAGGCCAGTAGGTTAGTATGAAACTCTATGAGATACATAAGTGTCTTGTAGCGTACCAGTTCGTTGATATTTTTTCCGATGGGCATATATTTCGAATCCTTTGTTGGTTGCTTTCCTTCAACAACTTTTCTACGATTGTCGTTATGGAATTTCAGAACCATCTTCCTCCACTCATCAGAAATTAGCGTGTTTTTGCATTTGAATTCTAAAAATGTCAGCTTACTACTTCAGTTTCTTGAATGGAATAAGACAACTGTTTAAATGTTAGCGATATTGAAAATTTTCATATGATTCGAAGAAGATGAGGGCCTTATTCTTCTTCCATGGTTGTATTGGGTTGGGCAATAAGTTCGTGCGGTTTTTTCACCTCAGTTTTTTAGTGGGAACGAAACTTTGTTTGATCGCGTTTCAGTAACCATTTTTTAGCTCTTGATTTACTCTTCTTAAATTTTCAAGCCGAATTCCACAATTCTCGCTGCACCTCATTTTCTATCGTCTGGAGTGTGAAGCACCATTTCGACTAGGACGACAACCCCCGATCATTCCTACTGTTCGACTTCTATCATGGATCGAATGCAACTCAGAAGGCAACAGCTATCAAAGACATGTAGAGGGAAGCCATTAGCGTTGACAAGAAAACGCAGAAATGGATGCCCGTTTCAGAGAGGTTAATTTTAACCCAGAGGATGTCCCCTTCTAAAAGTGGGGTTTGAAAAACAGTGAGACATTTACGTGCCAGGTTTTGCTCTAGATGTAAAGAAGAACCACTAAGAATGTTAAAGTTTAGCGAAAACTAAGTTCAACTGATTCAGTTCGCGAAGAAACCGAGGAGCTCAGTACGAGGTGACCCCTCACATTGAGAGGGCGCGCCGCCTCCGGGCAAATCACTCTAAAACGTTATCCTACATTCAAGAATAAAAGGTAAACTATCTCATACAAACTCTACAAGCCTAAAGCAGTCCCGATTTACATATTTTGGTTATTTTCTTGGGCAATTTCTAGAGTTCCACTGAGAGGTTGCAGTTGAGAGTCAGAAATTGGGTCGTCTCAAATAATGTCGCTTTTCATGGAAAGGAAACCGAGGAGCTGCTCCCTCTCTGATAATATTAGTAGCGGAGGAGAGGAGCTACATAAATCACTTGTTGTGATTTATGTTGTTCGTGAAAAGCAATAATTTCAGTGCCCCTGGAAAACCGCACGAACTTATTGCCCAACCCAATATTTTTTCTCTCTCTCAATCTTGAAAATTTTTCGCCTATGCCATCTCAGACTCCAACAAATTCAGAACAGGATTTGTGCCCGCGTTCTATGTCTCTCCTAAAGTGATCTTCAAAAAGGTTTCTAGACACTGGAGAGTGGCTAGACACAGTGTGGAAGTATGTAAATGTATTAACGTTTCTCTCCAAAATGGTACTAAATTGTAGAGATACATACATATGCTGCTCTCACTTTCTACCAGTAAAAAATGCTAATTTTGAGCAAATGGAACGAACTCACCGTTTGGAACAGTCAAGGCACTGACATCGTTCGTCACACCCACGATTATGAGAAGAACACCCTGTAAGCATATTACTCTTCTTTTTCTTGGGGTATCTATCCATCCGCACAATTCACCTATTAGGTTAATTGCTCAACTCAATAAATTAGTAGTCTGTCGCGGGCCTCTCCGGTTGAAGGCATCGAAGACTACTTAGCTTTGGAGCTTTCATGAATGATTTTAATAAAACTAACAGAATGGTTAAGGAAGCTTACCAGTGAAAACGACCACATTTCGAGAACGGGACGTATGTCATACTGCTCTTGCCCTCACTTTTATACTGCCGATTTACGTAAGCAGGGCTCACGTGTTTTAATAGAAATATCTTGTTTTGTTTTACAGATCGATTTTTACCGCTAGGATTGTATACGGTATCGCCGCGAAAGAACGCACTTATGGATGTACAGTGACGATTTTATGCGGCACTACTGTTGCTTGCCAACTTTCCAAAATGTTCTTCCGTCGGATCACGATCAAAGGTTTGCCTCAAGTCCATTCTGCGGTCATCCGACTTCCTTCTTCTAATATGGATCTGTTGGCTACATTGTCTCTTCGATTTTGAATAACTGATAGCTGTAAAGGTAAGTTAGAGACTTCACACACCCGAAAAGGTTTCCATGTTCAATATTTCGAGTGGTTCGAAGCCTAAGCAATACACGTAGTAGTTCTGAAAATGCCAAAGCTGGTATGCCTAATTATCCCGTTATAAGGGAATAGATCCGTTTCATCGTCCAAGGCTGTGCGAAGTGTTCCGTTCTCAATTTTACTCTTCCTAGTTTACGGCCATTTTTGGTTCTCCTTTTCACATTTAACGTTTTCCAGGATATGGCACAGAAAACGGAAGAATACAGAAGAGTAAAAATGATGGAGTCAGCACCTGAACCGTTCCGAAGACTCGCGAGATTAAAGCAACCAACTTCTTTTTCGAAACTATCACCTGTGAGAGGTAAAATTTCCGTGAGTGCTGCCTTTGAGGTGGAATGTCGTTCTCCGCTGTTGGAATAACGATAGTTGATTTCAGTAAGAAACACCCTAAGGATCTACAGAAATTACGGGATTGCTTGAAATATTCTGGGACGCTCGAAACGTCCCTCGCTGAAGATAAATCTCATAACTTTATCCTGATTCCGATAAGCAACACATTCTTCGTGGTTATGCTCATTTTCTATGTTTCTTTTCGATTCTTTCCCATTGAAGCCAGCACCCACGAAAAATTTCGCCTCGAACATTCTAGAAGATTTGAAAAACCTTGGACTTGAGGAACACTTTCGCAGTACGAGCTGCACTAGAAGCGTCCTTTTCCCTACTTACAATAAGATCACCTAGGACCAGGCGGCATTGTTTCTCAGCCGAGTGGACGCGTTTTCGCGGTTGCATTCGGCTGCATCAGAGCACCGAAATCTTTTTGAGGCGCGGGAAGGATTGATTGTCAGCTGATCTATCCACCAAACCACCGCCCTTTCGGAGTGAATTCCCTCAGTATGCTCTCAGAATTACGCACATCAATTTTCTCTTTTTCTCATTTTTTTCGTTTTTGGTAACTGTAAATTCTTTTCATTAGTATTCTAGGAAAACTGCAGCTGTAGGCTCCTATAAGGGCTCATTTCTGTCGTAGCTTTGATTTCCCCCAAATCGTTCCTCATTAGCGAAGTTCATGTTGTTTCGATTCTCAGATAATGTCTTTGTTTATTGGTACTGTTTATTCAATGGTTATTTCTTCTGCTACCGTGCGAAGATGTTGCGGTTTGAAAAAGATAACTGATTTCGCGAACATCCGCATGGTGAAGAAGACTGGCCTATCGATCTTTTCCTATCGGCCCTCATCCCATGGCTCACGTAACTCGAAAATACCTGTTGGATAAAACGCGGCTAAGAACCTCTAGAAACAGTATTTCAAGAGCCAATAGAAAATCCTGTCTTTTACAAAGTGTTAGGGACCTCCTAAATATGCCAAGATCTCAAAGACGAGAATTTCCGTGAGTGATGCCTTTAAAGCTTCGGTAGTCATGGATCGAAAAACCTGGACGTGTTTGACAAATACCCGAACTGAGGTTGGTTATGAATTCTCATTTTTCTTCCATAGGTGATTCCTCAGTTCTCTGAGCAAGTAGGAGTCTTCATCAGTGCTAATCGTTGACAATATATTGGTTGGCATAGAAATTCCATGTGAGGGTTCGGAATCTTCTCTTCACCAGTTTCTGCTGTTAACTCGTTACCATTGCTTTGTGAAAGACAACGGTCAAGTTTCGACGCAGGTCTGCTTTCAATTGTTTTCAAAGCAATCCTCGGTGATGGAGCCATTTCTCCATGAAGTACATACGTAGATGCGAAAGTAGACCCGATTTTTCGTCAGGGAGATAATGGGGCACAGAATTTTCCAAATTCCGTTTCCAGCCAACCATCGGACGTTTTCCTTTTCACACCTTGCGAAATTTGCGACCTTACTTTCGCAAAGAAAGAGTTTCAGCGTTCCAAAGGGATGAGTTGTAGCATGAAATGAATCGATGTTTCTGTTCATAATCACTCCCTTTCATTAATTTCTCCTTCAATTTTTGCAAGGCACAATTCGGCTATCCTTTTCCATTGGGCCGATGTACCAAACAAAACCTTCTTTCTCATAGGATTTGCTCATAATACATATAAATTTGGTCATTCACATCCGTTCTTACTGTGACACTAAATCCGAAATTACAATAAAATACTGGGTGGGCCATAAATACGTTACCAGTGAGTGCGCGTACAAATCTGTCTTTTTTGCGTAGTTGTTTCGTACGCTGCTTTTACGTTTGGATTGGTCCCGCAATTCCACCACTTACATACAAAACCAGAAGTTTCCTGAATGTCTCGTGCTTCTGCTCATCGTTATGCAATCATACAAATGTTCTGCAGTGGTGTTCCGGCGCGCGAGACTCCCAAGCGGCTGAGGGTGTCTAGAAAGCTGCTTTTTACTACGATACGGCGGTGCGTAGAGCTGGGAACTAAATTTGATAGAGAACGTTCAGGAAGACCCGTCACTGTTAGCACAGGAGTCAATGTCAGGAAGATCCACGAAAAACTACTGGTGAACCCAGTTCGCTCCATTCGTAAGATCTCATTCGTACTACTAGCAATTTCAAAGATCACCTAAGGGTGAAGTGTTACAAGAAATCCTTCTGTCAATTCCAGACTGAAGACGTGAAGAACAAAGGAAAAGAGAGATGCAGAAGAATGATCGCAAGATTCAAGCTTGGCTCACATTTGTCGATTTAATTCACTAATAGGAAACTTCTCACAGTCGAATGCGCAGTGGGTAAGCAGAATGACGAAATTAATGCTAAATCCAGACTGAATGCTGTTGTTCAACGATCATCTCACCCGGCTTTGGTAGTGGTTTTCGGAGCCATAACTTCCAACAAAATCCCTCTCATATTAGTGCCACAGGGAATTAAAGTGAACAACGAAAACTATATCGAAGACGTCTTGAAAAAATATGTTCTACCTCCGAGTCAGAATCAGTTTGGAGAACCTTCCAGCGAGATAGCTCCTACGCATAAGTCGAAAGAAGTTCAGGACTGATGCAGAAGCAATTTTCCTGATTTCATCGATACAAAAGACTGGCCACCGAACTCCTCGGATCTTAACCCACTGCATTATTCAGTATGGTCAGTGTTCGAGGCTAAGGCCAGCTCAAGACCTCATAGATCTGTGGAATCACTGGAGAAAACAATGAAAAAGAGAAGAAAGCTTGATGTGTGTAGCTGCATCCAGCTTTCTCACAAGGTCTTCGTATGCCCGCGTTCTTCATGTATGTGAACTTGTGTCAGGGAACCTCCACAGAATGGAACGTCCTCCGCTCACCAAGGCGTCCTGCCCAACTGAGCATTGATGCCGCCTCATACGGTGGTGTACTTCAAAATGTTTTTCGCATGGATCACTCGTTTTTTGCAAGATATCTCTAGTTCTGATTAACTGCACTCATTTTCATTGTTGTCGTTCATTATTGTCTAGGTACGTGGCTCGCAGTTAAGGAGAATAATTGATGGCCTCACTCACCTTTGGCTTTCGAATTATGCTGCTAGGAAGATAATAAAACCTATCAATTTTTGAAACTTCAGCCCATTCAACGGAAAGCTGCGCATTTTTCTGACGCACTAGAATTGGCCTCGAATACTGTTTTTTCCTCAGTTTCTCTTCTGAACAGGTATTGAAGAGATTCAGAGTTACTACTTCTCAAAACATAATATCGAAGACTGGTGCTGATTCAATGCTGTGCTGCACTACAGAAGATTAATTTCCTAAGAGATCATCATTTGCAATCAATGTAGAACTATTGTTAGTAAATACTGGTACCTCTTTTCCATCTTCTATTTGTTTAGCTTACTATGGCTGTATCCTTGTTACTCTTCTAACCTTCCTGCGTGTAGCACTGCGGTTACGGCTTTTCTTACATCTTTTTGTCCCATGAAAATGCTCTACTAAAGCACTTCTTTCTCAGTCCAAACTCTTTCCACCCATTCCATAGATGTGCTCGGTAAATTTTACAAAACACAGGATGTGCGCACTAAACTTCAACAACGTATAGTCGAAACTTGTGAGTCAAAACTGTACTATTTCTTTTTGCTTCGCAAATCGGGGTTTGCTTCACATGTGGTTTCCAAATAGATACGATTTAAAATGTACCCATGAAACCGTGCTAGTTTAGAATGCCATACAATCGAAAATCAAACACCTTTGTTCGTTCATTCCATTTGATGGCTGTATGTCGACCACGTAGCAGTCGCAAAAAATAGCTAACAACAATGGAAAACGAACAAACCAGCAAATGACTGACACGTTGGCGATCACGGGCTGGATCGACCAAATGCACAAGGGTTCAAAAAATCAGAGTAGCTTCAATCAGAAGTTGTCTTGTTGTTGAAGCTAGAGTCTTCGCACTTGTGTTAATTGTTAAGTGTTAAGTTAAGTGTTCATTGATGGTGTTAATTGAGAATAACAAGCACAAGGAGACCATACTCAAGGACCGGGGAAATCTGGAACAGCAGGGACATATGCCTGTGAAAGATGAAGTTCTCTGTTCTATTTTCTTCGCAGCGCACTGAGTGCGTCTTTCATGGCCTTTTACATTGCTACATCAATGAGCCAATTCATGATGTTTGATCTACCACTGATCTAATGATCGCCTACCTTGGGACACTCTACAATTCGGGTGAAACGTCATTGAGCAAACATAATTGAGCCGATGGAATGATAAGAAGGGGAAATTGAAGAATCTGATGATAATCCATGTGTGGGAAGCAGCCTAGAAGAAGGCTAACCTCTTCATAACATCGTACAGAAATTGGCTATTTTAGGTGCACTAAAGATACTCTCCGTTATTGTCTTTGTGGCTGCTTCCACTAAGAGAGCTCGCTCCAACGAGACCGGCTTTGTTCGTGTTCGTTATGACTTGGAAACTATCTTGGATATGCCCGAGAGAGATTCTTGGTGAATGTTCCAGTCTCCTTTGTTGGGTTCTTGATGACTGTTTCAGTCTGCTTTGTTATCTTTGTTACTTGATGCTTTTTGAGTGCTAGTTTAGTATTTTCACGGAATTTCGGTTAACAGTTGGAAATTGTGTATCGAAATTTCTGTGAAGTGAAAAGTTTTTTGAAATCAGAGTATTTGTTTAGAATCAGGTTATGGTCAGTGTTCAGTTCCTTGAATCGAATTTTTTGGTTTCTGACAAGTTGACACATAATTCGTTGAAAAATTTTTAGGAGCTACTTAATGCTACTGTAGCCCTAGCCGATGTTGTTGAGACATGAAACAATGACGATACCAATAAGTAACCACCAAAAGTATCTCATAATATTTCCAGCAATCATTATATGATAATCAACAACCGAAACAGGCTCATTTCACTTCCCCATTCACGTATATTCCTCCAAGAATGCGCGTGGTGCATTCACCGCCAATGATCAGCAACCATACCGGCACTTGGGCTAGAATTTTTCCATTTACTACAAAATAAAATATATGCATAAGACGATCTTCTCGCTCACAAAGATGTAAATATGTAAAGAGCGCGTTTACACGATCGAAACTGAGTTCAAAAAACCATAACTCTTTCAATTGACGTTCCAGTGCTTTTTTCCCTTACGGATAAGTGCAGGAAAGGCATATGCTAGTGTTTAGAATCCGTATCAGGGTAATACACGAAACGGAATCCAAACATGTTGAAAGAAACGCCTCAAAATGTTTGAATACCGAGACAGTGTCAAAACTTCTTCTATTCATTACAGTTTCCTTCATACCAAGCACCTAAATGTTAATTTGTTTAAGATCTCGAACAAAGTCAACCCGAGTCATTTGCGGGGCAGGGGCAAGCAACACAGGCGCAAAGATTCTAGCTGCAGCAACAAGACAACTTTTGATTATAGTTGCTCTGATTTTTTGATCTCATGTACATTTGGTTTATTCGTCTCGTGAATGCCAACGTGTCAAACATTTGCTCTCTTTTTCTTTTACATTGCTGTTCGCTATTTTTTGTGTGGTCGACATACAACCATCAAATGCATTGAACGACAAAGTGAGTTTGATTAATTTCAAAGCTAACACTGTTCCATCAATAGATTTTAGTTCACGAAGGGGATTTCACAAACATATGTTTCACCTTCGCAAAGTTTGCATATTGTGCTGCAGACTAGATCTTGGCTTACTCAAACAAACTCTCACTTGAGTCGAGCACTGGTTGGAGACTCCACGTGAAAGGAGCCCAGCCTCACTTCGCACGGGGCAGAATGAAATAGTGGAGCTTACCAGAGGCATGTGGGTGAAATCGCTCGCTTCTGTCGGAGTAGAACTTCGCTAAGTGCTGACAAGTTTTCGAAGAACGCAGACTTCGAGTGACGCTCCCGCGGCACGCGCCAATACACTTCTCTGCCAGTAAGCAATACGGAGCAGCATCAATGGACATATGTCGGTCGGTATTGTCGATTAGTGTGGCTTCTGAGGGCCAGGAACCGAGCTGTGGTCACCTTTGACCCACAACCATGGGATTTTCGCAAACTTGATCATGCAATACCCAACCATTCGTGAGGCGTACGTTTATGGCTCAATGTTCTGAATTTCTTGTCGAGCTTGTTCATAATCATGCACTGAATGGTTGTGACGTCCTTCCTGGGTGTGCACGCCAATCTCGCTAGTCCCGGGGCCCTTACACGGCCTGCGAGATTTTTGCGCGCGCTCAGCAAGGGATTGCATGGGTAATCCGCTGCTACTGTTACCTATGCCTTTTCAACAAATTCAATTAGGTAGGTGGAATATTATTATACAAGGCCCGACGTTTTGATAGTGATGTCTTCTTCAGAGGTCGACGATAAGTGATAGGTCGCTTATGCTTCGAGCCGCCAAACGTCTCATCGTTCCCAGCAATGTCAACCGACATCGTCACAATCACATTTGGCAGTCTTCACACAGGAATGCACAACGTCTCACTTTTTCGCACCGAGGACGAGGGGGTTGTCGGTGAGGTCCAGGAGACGCTCACTGAACGAATGAATGTCATCGAATGCTGGCTGTCATTGGCAGGCAGCACTTGTTTTACTTGAGCTATGTATGTCTGCTGTTAGAAGAATGATGTCAGCAACGGTACAAAGTATCCACTCCTAGAGTATATCATTTCATTGCTTGCATAACGTTCTGGAGTGAAGTTGAACAACTTCTACGGGATAGCATCGCTCTGTAGGGCTCATGTCCCCGTTCCACTGTTGATTTCCTTGTTGTGTACATGGAGGAATTCTATCATCTTCTCAATTGCAAGATGTCAGGTACAGATATGTAGGTGCTTTGCTTGAATGGTGCTCGATTATACTTACCGTGCATAATTTCTTGTCATTGTTCCGAAAAGAAAGCTCTACGACCGTCCTGTGAAAACCATTTGAAACATGCGTTTCAGCTCGTCTGCACTTCGGCGTCAATGTCAGGCAACTTATCAGCATTTTAAAACAAAGGCACATAATGACACAGAGGCTGTGATGGGTTTCGGGCTCGGCAAAATTTGACATAGTCGGAAAGAAGACTTCGGTAGGCAATGAGGCGTCCAGCCTATTCACGACACTGGAAGCGCTATGCCACACGCGGTCACGATTCAGTTTAGGAGCTCACCAAAATGATTGGAGTTTTTGGAGAAGGTCTGAAAAGCAGCGCTGGACAAACACGTTGCATAACGACCTGAAGGTGCCTTCACCTTGACCATGTAGTACATGAAGACTGCAATGAGCGTACTTAGCGAAGGGTCAGGATAAGATCACTGTATAAGAAAAAAGTGAGGTGTTTGTCACTCCTTGAGTCGAATTTTCACTGTCCCACACTTTTAATGGGATAAGATGAACGAAAGGAGGAAACGAGAGAAACAAACGCCTCTATGATGGGCTGTCCTATTCGTTCCGAAAAAGGATTTAATAATAAAATGTGAAAGCTTACACATAATCTTCCGAGAAATGAAGAGTCATCTCTCAATCATTTGTAACAAGCTTTGCAATCTCCTCTGTGGTGCTCTATTACTGGAGCCTGGTGATTACGAATTTGAAGATATAATGAAGCCAAACTAGGGATAAAACATTTGACTGCGAGAGAGGAACTTAAAGGCAGCACCCACGGAAATTTTCGACTTTATGGTCTTTGCATATATCGAAAGTACCGAGGGTGCTGAACACTTTTTTGAATACGATACTTTCTATTACCATCACAAATACTACTTTTATGAGTTCGTAATCAGGGTTCGTCCAAGAGGGGTGGTCGAGTTGCGCGAACTGTGGGATGAGGACCCATAGCGAAAGGTCGATAAGGATGTCTTTTTCACCAGGCGGATTTTGCTAAAATCAGTTATTATTTGTGGATTGCGGCCCCTCCGCATCGTTGCAAAAGAAATAACCACTGGGAAATTCACACCAATTAACAAAGGGGTCTCTCAAGAGCCAAAACATCATAAAGTTTCCTAACCGAAAAAGAATGAGAGAAAACTAGAATTTCATTGGAAACTATCACTAATACTAGTCAAACAACCGCAAAATGCTAATGCAAAAGGACCGCATTTATCATGAACACAAAAAAACGAGAAATGAGGGAAATTCGATTAGTTTCCGAGGCATAGCAACGAAACTCACCAGAGAAGGGCAATGATTCGGCGAATAGATCAGCTGGAAATCGATCTTTCCCGCGCTCCAAGAAGATTTCGGTGCCCTGATGCAACCGATTGCAACCGAGAAAACACGTACAATCAGCTGAGAAACAAGTCCGTCTAAACCTAGGCGATGGTATTGTAAATAGGTACAGGGACAATCACAGTGCTGCTTGTACGGCGAAAGTACTCCTCAAGTTCAGGGTTTTTCAAAACTGTCAAAATCTTCGGAACGAATTTTTCCGTGGGTGCTGCCTTTAACGCTCGATAACCTACGTGTGAGACTGCAGGCATCACACTGATCCATCGCACTACTGAGCGTACAACCATAACGACTAGGCAATGATGAATGAAGCGGGCGGTGTACACATCGCTGCCATAAATATATTTCTATAATAGTATTTCGTTTTTATTTTCGTTTTTAACATAGTATAACTAATGTGTCCTTTCCAGTGTTCTGAATGAGATTAAAATGTGAAAGACCAAGTGTAAAACTTCCGGCTTTAGAACTCCACCCTCTCTACACTGCCGCCCATTCCGTTTCCCACTCTGCCACATCTCAATCGACCCGGTCATTACAGAAAACCCAACATAGCCATGCAGTAAAAACTCTATTCGGTAACGAACTGGTATTGAGAGGGCCATAAGTTATTGTACGACGTTTGCTCTTATTTCTTCGCCAGGAACCCATGCTCAACCCCGCTTCTTTTTCTGCCAGATAGAGAAGAGTTCAAGATATCTTACAGTCAAAATCTGGTTTCCTGGGAGGGTTCTTCTTTCTAGCAGTTGACCTCGAGACAATTTTTTGGGAGAAGTGGATCGTTGTGGCATTTTCTCCTGCGAAATCCACCAACTCTGCAAGAAGCGGTCTACTGCTCTTGTGCATCTCAAGAACTGCTCTTTCCAATGGAATCAAGCTTCTCCATGAGAGCGGAATATAAGAGATAAGGGAGTGCTCACGGTCATTGCCAATTTGCACCAAATTTGCTTTCGAGAGGTTTCCACTGAAAAACAAAATGCAGCCAGGTAGTTGATGTGATCTAAAAACTAGGATGAAAATGCTACGAAACGCTTGTGCAGTCCATTCAATAGGTTTGGATATAGGCCCACGATGATTCTAGAAAATTGTGGCTTATTTCGCTCACCCAAGCAACTTTTGAAACAACCCCGTTCTGTGCTCTTATTAACACCAATGTTGGATGTATTACGCACATACATCTCGTGCTCGATGACAAGAGCACGAGAAGAGTTTATTTTATCTAAAACCGTTGTCAAATACTGCCTTTGTAGCTGTTTTGCTCGTAGATAACAGGATGAATGTGTGCAATTATCGGATTTTATTTTTACTTGTTTTTACGCAATGCTTCATAGGTTACGGCTGGTCGACCTTTGTGTCGATTTCTTCAAGAGGATTTTTGCAAACCGGAAATAAGTGTTGTATCATAAATGAAACAGCGGCAATAGATATAATCATGAACAAGCACGCAGTCACTTAAGTTGGGGAATCAATCAATAGACTGTTTTGGTTCTGTGTTTGTGTTTCAGCCCAGTAATGTTCTCATCTGTGGACGCACATTTTACGACGACAGATTTGCTCTCTGTTGTGAGAAGGTGACTTCTGGATGGATGGGACGCCCGGAAATTTCGTGAGTTATTTGAACACGACGTCGAACATAGCGATCTTATAGTTTCCATGTTCTCTACTCTTGAAACCTGCTCATACTTGGAATATCATTTTAAATTTTTTAGCGCCTGCCAACCTGGTTGCTGGAATAGTTTATCTCGAAAACCTGAAGTTTCAGTGGTGGTGTCTTCTTCAGAGTTCCGAAAGCGTTGGACGCCGTCTACGCCTTGAAGCGCCGAACGTCTCATCATTGGTTGTAATTAATTCGAATCAATTATCAAAGAAGTCATTCGAATGATACTCCTCGATAGAATCGTTAAATGGACTAAAATTCTTGCGTTCTGGAACACGCTTTGCGGCCACTTTCGAATTTATCGTCGTGGAAAGTCTTTCAAAAACTTTCAAACAGTTTCTTAACAATGGAATCATATTTTTCATGCATCAGGTTTACAACAACATAATGAAAACCCCTCCTACATTTCTATTAAAGGAAATTCTTCTTTTAAAGACACTTTTCCTTATGTATGAACACAATGCTCCCAAGAGATTGATATTGCAGACCTGGGGTGGTATGCACGAAAGTTCCGGCTCAGGAAGGCTTCCGCGCGAAGAACCGGAACGGAAATTCTGCTTCCGGAGGTTCCCGCGGCAAAGCCTTCCTGCAGGAACCTTCCTGCTTGACTGATCGGTACCTGACTGTTGTTTACTACGTGTGTTTTCGATGGACGAACGCGATATCATTTCATTTTGACTCGTGATTCAAAACATGTAGTAAGCTAGGTGCGGTCGTCGAACAAGGAGATGAGAAACTGAACAAAGCTGGAAAAATCTGGACTTAGGGCAATTTATGCTGCAGTCGTTCCAAAAAATAAGGGCAATTTATGCTGCAGTCGTTCCAAAAAATACTTGCCTCTGGCATCCACCGCCCATCTGCTAAGCCGCGCCGCGCCTGCATTATCATACGTGTTGCGACGTGGCTCAGTCGACGCGCAGTGCATCGGGAGGCAAGTATTTTTTGGAAAGACTATAGATGCGTGCGCCAGTCGCGCGTCAGACGCAAGCATCTACTTGCTGAGGCTTTCCATTGAGAGCGATCAAGGCGGTTTTCAGTTTCAAACGTCATTTCCACTAATGTATAGATTCCGTGATCTTGCTTGATTTACGGGGGAATTTTCAAAAAAAAACCCAAGTTATTGCGTTCCATATTTAATTACCAGTATACTAATTATTAAACGAAACGGATTATTTGATAATCCGTTTCTTTCACAGTATTGGCTAAAACGTTGTAATTGGTAAAAAGTCAGTTCTGATCAAATCAGTTAGTTCGGAAAGGCGTTTCTGTTAATAGAAGAATTGCCACGTGGTATTTCCTCTTGCATAGTTCAGATCCGATTTGGTGATGTGCATGGACATCAATACATAATTCTGTACTGGAAAAGAGAAAAATCTTTTATGGAGTAACCTATATACAATTCTCCCCATTAATTTTTCTAGATTCATTGCAGGTTGCAAAGTAGTTCTTGTGATGTCTTAACGATCCACACTGTTGGAATATATGCTGATAGAAAGTATACTATACTACAGGGTGACAACAAAGTCTTTGGCCAAAAATTCCACAGAAATTTTTCCTGGGAACTTTGGCGAACAATTAATGGCAATGCTATTGGTTGTGTTGCATACGGTGCTGCCAACATATATTTACTTTTTGACACAGTGGCAAAGTCTTTGAGTACTGTGATAGATTTTTTCCAAAATTAAGCATTTCTTACGTCTTCTGAGCATTGGTATTGGCTGAAATATGTTTTGAAAAGAATTATCCAAAATGGCTACATTCCACCGCATTAATTGATGTAACTCTCTCCTGCAGAGGAGTCCTGCAGAGGAGAACCGACATGGAAAGTAATGCTCAACGTAGTCCTCTATATTGCACCAAAAGCACAGATTTCTGCGGCTAAGATGCCGGCAGCGGGGTGTATTCAGTCCTGAAAGTGGTGGGCTCGCCATCACCGGAGCCGTCCGATGAGGTCTGCCATGATTTCTTGCCAGAAAATTTTGGTAGAGAACACACTAAAAGGCAAAGTTTTGGGTTTTTGCAGGGCTTTTGAAAATGACCATAAATGGAGACATTTTCATTGCTAGCAATATATCCTATTGTTGTCCTTCTTTAGAGCAAAAACCAAGTGCTCCTCTGTTGCAGTTTCCGCGAAAACAGAGAGGTTAAGTCAGTGCTCAAAGTATCAATGGAGGAATCTGAAAGTATCAATGGAGGAATAAGGAAAAATAGTGTTCTCTTGCCAAGTCCCAACCGCACATGATACAAATGGCAAATGCTTTTCAAAGCAACTTTGTAATTGCTTTTTCGGAAAAGTCGTAGAGACACTGGTTGTGAGGTCACTTCGGCGACTATGACACATTCATGTGATATCCCTCGTACTCTCTAATACCAACATATCTGGACATACTTGTATAGTTCCTTAACAGAGCAGTCCTTTTCCTTCCTATAAAACTATGGGACCTATCGCTGATATCCTATGAGAATTGTAGGGTTGAATTGACCCTGAGGAGGTGCGGGCTCAAGGTTATGCAGCTCGCGAGGGTTTTGAGGCCTACATATATCGGAAAGGCTGGAGGTCTAGTTGTCGCTGCTCGCTCGTTTGCTTGCTGAGCTCCAATTCAAGACGGAGCAAATCAATCATGAAACAGTGATTTTGGAGAGGGACATAGCCGAACTCACGAAGGAACTGCTTCTAAGAAAACTGCAACGTTCGTCGGACTCATAATCTTCTCTGAGCTTGGTGTTGTTATGTGAAAATAGTATTATTTGTTTTATTTCTGATGTTGCATGCATGTATTTTATCTAAATAAACTGTCGGTAAAGGCAGCGCTCGCGGAAATCCTCGCGTTGGAGATTTCCCCGAATTTCGAGGTTTTTCGGGACGGTAAACTCATAGGCAGGGGTGAAACTGCGTAAAAGAAGAGAGAAAGACAAGAAATGAAGGCGCTCTTTGCCATGTGTCGAAGGTGCTGACGAGTGCTCCGTCGTGGGGTGTGCGTGCGTCCCCGTCACGAAACACTGTGAATGGTACGCATTGCACGCGTTCGCTGCGCCAGACCATCCCCGGCGATAGCGTTAACTGGCACGTCGGGCCTTCGAATGGCCGGCGTGGCCGCAACAGCGATTCTTGTTTCTCTGCAGGTAGGTTGTCATTCGTTGTGTTCTTCACACATTTGTGATGTGCTCACTCTCTATTTTACTACGCACACCTCAGCTCCAAGTCGAGGATTTCGGCTGGTGCTGCCTTTAATGCAAAAAGACACTGTGTGTGTATGTGTGTGTGTGTGTGCGCAAGTCAAACCCAATACAGCACTGTGTACCTGACCCCTCCCAGGCCGATTTCGCCAATCTGAGCGCCGGCGCCCACTTTACGCCATGTTGGACCCATCCCGGGCCGATATCGCCACTCTGAGCGCCGGCGCACCCTCTGCACCACACTGGACCCGTCCCATGCTGATTTTGCGAATTTGAGCGCCGGCGCACCCACTGCGCCATGTTGGATCCATCCCAGGCCGATATCGCCAATCTGAGCACCGGCGCACCCATATAGTAAAAATAAGGTCAAACGAAGTAAAAGGAGGATCTCCGGGTACTCCGTACCAGCTCATCTTAGTGCTGGTACGATCGGAAGCTCTCGGGAACCTTATCTGGAAGCTAGTTCCCGGCCCGGTACTTCTTAGCTACCGAAAATTTGTGAGCGGTGTCTCGGGAACCTCTCAGGAAGCTGGCCGGTACCTGTGGAGCTTCCGGATGGAATGGCCGGATGCCCACAGGAACACGGTCGGAATGAATCCCGGAACATCGCAAATGTAAACAGGCCGGTCACGATATCGCGTTCGAATTCCAAGAAGCTGTCTGGTACCTGACAGCCATTCCGGAACTTTCGTGCATACCACCCCTCGAGGGCAACATCTAACGTCATCTAACAGCACTCAAAACGCCGCTTCCAAAATATTCCAAAGGTACGGAAAGACTTAAAATTTCTTCCCTTTCAACAAGTTGTAGACGAGAGAACCGGAAAAGATGCACCTTTGCGGCTTCGTGTTTTGCAGCTTGCCGGACGTGTTGTGCTTACCGGCGGCATCGTATGCAGCCAAACCAACGAATCAATGCAAGAAGTAAGTATTTATGAACTACATATTGAAAAGCGAAAGAATGAGCCGGAGGCTTGACGATGGTTTTGAGGCGCCATTCAGTGTGTATGAAGTGAGTAGACTGGAACGCAGATCTAATCCAGGTCATTACGAATCTTAAATCGGTTCACAGTCATGTAAACTCCCTAAGCAATTTCGATGCGGTTCAGTTTCGAATGTTCAGGTAACGCATTGGAATAATAAGGACTCTGAATATTCGAGCAATTGAATCAAATTTATCTTTAAAATTTTTTGAAATTGACTCTTTCCAAGATCCAAATTCATTCGAAAACTATGGATCCCGAACATTCGAAATTTCGAATGATCCAATTCGAACAATCGGATCATTCTTCGATTCGGTTGCAAGTTTTGTCGGCAGCCTGCACTTGTTTTACTTGAATCATGCCTTCTGTTCCAGATCCCATATCATCGCCAATACAAGTCACTCCTACCCCAGCCTCCAGTTTTCATATAATGGTCTTTAGAGTAAAGCTGAACAATTTTGACCCGATAGTTTCGTTTTGTCGAGCTCATGTCCCATTTCAGTGTTAGTTTCTTCTATCTGTCTGTAACCTGGGGCTCAACATTTCAAAAAAAAAAAACAATAATGCTCTTCGGACCGAACCACTCGGATGTTCTTTGAACCATAAACGGAAACGTTTTGCCTAAGTCAAACAAGGTGCGTGACGTAGGTATTGTTTACACAATACCTGTTTGAATTCGATGACTATATCAAGGAGATAGTAAGTGAAGCAAGTTGTAAGTCGAACTACATATATGTATTCTGCGTGCATTTAACTCCAGAGATTGGAAGTTGTTGTTCAAGCTATTCACCGTTTTTGTTCGACCACAGCTGATATATTTTTGTCAACTTTGATTTCCGTACAAGAAAAACCTGGTTGAAAGCATTGAGCAAATCCAGAAAATGTTTACCTATCGATGTTTCCTCCGGAAGGGTTATTTGGGAAAATCATACGACGAGCGTTTGAAAGCCCTAGGATCTCAATCCTTAGCATTCCATAGGAAAACAGTCGGTCTTGTCTTTATGCATAAGTTAATCACAGAAGAAAGCGACTTGAGGCTGTACGATATCTTTGATAGACCGCCTTTGATGGAAATTACGAGGGATCCCTCGTTTCGCATATCACCAGAGAAAGAAAAACAGCTGCTCATGCTGGATCGTTCCTTGTTAGATAAGTACGTCAGTGGAACAAACTCGATGCTACCTTATTCAGGTGGAAGCGATCTTGTTCATTCCAAGTTCATTTAGTCGCTGTTTTTTTCAAAGTGCATCCTCTTTTTGGTGAAAAGGAAGAACAGTTGTATTACGAACAGATGCCATTTGAGTTCGAGTTTTCCTGTTTTTTTTTTGTTGTTCTCCTGCCCAGTACTAACACCTAGGCTATTCACTCTGTACAATCATGAGCCGACCCAGAACGCTTGCCCCTGCCTCCGGAAGATGGAACTCGGGAACATTGGCGGACCTACTAAGCTGGTATTCGGAGTTTCTCTGTTGCGCCTCTCGAGAACTTGCAGTGTTGGCGAGCCACTGCTCTTCTGAACCGAGCGATCCCCTCCCCCCTCCCGCTTTTCCCTCAGCTCCAAGAACACGGTGGAGCGAAATCCGTTGTGATGAGTTATTTCCAGTCTGGCTTTGTCTCATTTGTGTCTGTGAAGTGGATGACGATAAATAAAAAGATAAATAAATAAACAAATAAATAAATCTCCACAAATACATGATGTATTTATATATTCATCACATAAGCATACACTCATGTGATTACAAAACGAAATTAAAATATAGGAGAAAACGGAACAGCACAACTACAGCAATTGTCACAATTGCGACATACCATAAAACAACTAAAACTCGGACGTCCAAGACATTACGGGCTAAGGCGATGCTCGACCATTCTTTTGGACGCAATTTGGCTGATTGGTATTTTTCGGTTTTTGTGCATTTTTTCAAACGTAGAGGTGGTCCTATAAGTGAAAAAAAAGCGTCTACAATTCCACCTCGCTGTTTTAAGTTGAAGTTTGACAGCTCTTCCCCGTGTCGTTGAAGTTCTCAACGCAAATAAGTTCACAATCTTAACACCGCACTCACCATGAACAATTTTGTGCAGTAGAAGGAGATCATTAACTGTCCTGCAGAAGATGAGAGTTTCCTGAGACCAAAATTTTTGTTTCTTTCGTTACCATTTGGAATCTGATAATAGAAAAACCCAAATATACGCATCATAAGCCGCCATTATTTCAATGACAGCATTACGTCGTCTATATGTAGTGACATCTAACGCTCAAGCTTCTGGAAATCTCTTCTGACGGCGTGCATTGAGAGCACGAAAGCAACTCCTTAACGAACGGAACGATAGGTGCTGAAACACACTTCTTGACTATTCTCACTCCTGCAAGAAGAACGTCTATAACAACATACAGTGCCAGCTGTATGAGGAAGAAGCACTGAGACACTACTGGAAATCGAAGCAATACCAAGTGCGGATCACGGTGATTTTGTGATGGTCTGCTGCAGAAAAATACAACTCAATAAATCGTTCTCACATGAAAGTGCTCCTAAGGTGCAGATAAAATGAATTAGGAACATCTTTGCGTGAGCCCAGCGTTGCTCAATAAAAAGGATCTTGTACTACTACACAGTACCGTCAAGCCACATGTCGTACAGCCGACACTGAACAGGCTGGAGCACCAAGGCTAGAAAGGTCTGTCCTATGCATCACAGCCAACAAACCTTTCATCCTCTAATGATCACTTTCTAAAACATTCCCAACGAGGACGTCGAAAAGCAGCTGGTTGTAACAGGCTATATGATAAACACTGTGTATCAGAGGAATGTGTTGTTTTCCTGCACGAAAACGAAGGTGACTGTATTGAAGTGAGAGTCAGCTGGAATGATCACCCTGCCACGACCTCTACATCATGGAAACAGGACGGCTACTGAGAGTGCGGAATGAGGAGCACATGACCATGGAACGACGAAAGATTGTAAGGCTGCCCGCAGAGTTCGAAGCGGGCGGCGCGGTCGGGGCAGGGCGCGCGTCTCTGGAACCCCCGCTCGTTCCGCTAGAGCGTCTCCCAAACACCCTCCACAAAATGGCTCAAAATGAAATGATGCACTTCCACCACTATTTGATTGAATAGTCAAAAGATATTGAGGCTATCACCGAGCCTATCAAGTGAGTAACTAATCAACACGTGGTAAATGTGCATCATTTCATTTTGGGTCATCCCGTGGAAGGCGTCTGAGAAACGCTCTAGCGGGGCGAGCGAGCGTTCCAGAGACGCCCGCGCCGCCCGCTTCGAACTTTGCGGGCAGCCTGACGTCACCGCTGGGGCGCTATAGGATTGAGACGCACGGTGGCAGTGACTCCAATGACACTTGCAGAATACTAACATACGAAAACGATATTGCTGCGAGGAAGGCATTAGAAGCGACCTGGGTTTCCACCAGAAGTCCCAGTATGAACAACAGAAATCAATGCCTATCATTAACGAGTGACCTTTTTTCTTTTTTTATCGTTATGCGAGCTATCTACTGCAGATCAAATAAGATCCGGGCACTGAGTAACATCCACTCGTCCGCTGCAAACAATTTAGAATTGTGCGAACAATTCTGCAAAACGGTGGGGAACATTGGTGGGTTGGATCTCATTCCTGAGTGATTCCTGATCTCATTCCATTCCAAAGTGTGATGAGACGCTTGATCGTGTAGTCCACAGAGACAAATAATATTTGGAACCACTCTCAGATCTCTGACGAAGACGATATCTGTCGAAACGTAAGGTCACAATAAAGCTTTCCACCATAACAACCTGACACGGCAAAGAAAATTTAATGAGTTCCTCAAACATTTAGGCGACTTTCTCCAGGAGTATTTCCTCGAAGAAACGGTACCAAAATTCGTTCTTTCTTTTGCCGTAATTTTTATCGTTCCAGTTTGTTCCACAATGCAGCCGCACCTGTGAGTACATGAATTTAAATAAATAAATAAATAAATAAATAAATAAATAAATAAATAAATAAATAAATAAATAAATAAATAAATAAATAAATAAATGAAATTGCCTTCCCGATATTCGTCGGTTCCGCTCGAAATGCAAGGTGGTCCGAGAACTTCTACCTTATTGCTGAAGAATGGCAGTTCCAAGGTTCACTAAAAAATTGGTGAAAAAATAATGGAGGCGGTGGAAATACGGAGGCATAACCCGGAAATCAACAACAAGGAGAAGCTGCAGGATGTATTCTGGTTGAACTCTTGATGAGAAACACATATGACCCTCTTGCATCTCCATGTTTGTCTCATTGTATATAGGTCACGACAAGAGAGGTTGTCAACTGTCTCATGTCCCGTTGTGTTCACATGTTAGCTAAGCTGTTGAAATATAGGCAGCAATCGCCACCATGCCTTGAAGTTGAGAAACTTGTTGAGTACCTGGCAACTGGAGTTGTTATTGCTTTACATGTCTGCAGGTTCAGATTGAGAATGCAATGTGTTGTTAACATTGTTTGGAAAAGGCGTTATCGCCGAAAGCTAGTCAGTAAAGATACACAAAGAAGGAGTCTTCAGAAAAGCACATAAAGCAGTCAAAGAATATAAAATTGGTGTTAGACCGATCGGAGAACATCTTTTTGTTAAGCCAAATTATGTGAAAAATCTCTCAGAATTTGCAATTTGTTCAAACCCAACCTACTGTTGAAGGCTCTAGCCATCCCTCTTAGTTTTTCATTCAACATCGTCGTCATTGGATCAAAAATTACATAATACATAGTCTTGTAAACGATTTGCCGAGCCCACTATGTAATGCCATTATGATGCTTCTTAGACGTACCAACCTATCGGGAAAACTTAGATGGGTTACTCATGACACGCGCATAGTCTGTTGTGGGTTGGCGCGCCTTAGGATTGAATATGTAACGGACACGTTCCGACTTTGAAAGTATAACTTGTCGTTAGTTCCAACAAATTCTCCTATTTGCTTGGCTTCTGTGTTGACAAATGATGAAGCTTTCCTGTGGAATGTGACTGTCAATAGAAATAATAGCTATTCTAATATTGGGCAACAGAAGCAAAGGCAATCAAAAGTCGATATCAGTCGTTTCATTTACAACAAGCATATCCATCATTTACACTTTTTTGTGTCGTGATGATAGAGTCATTGACCTCGCATCCACAGCTCACTTCCGATTATTGTTAACGAAAACCATTCTCTTTCGTGGCCTCATTCAGTGTTTTTCAACTTCGGCTCATAATCGTCATGATCGCCATGATCGCCCACGCTGAGTTTTATTCATACTGAAATCAATAGGCAGGTGTTCAAATCACCAAAAAAAATCAAAAAGCGAAGCCAAGCAATTGTGACGAAATTCTGTACATGCAAAATCTCAGCAAATATACTAAAACAGTAGCTGAACTAAAGTGAAGACAGAATCTATGGGTATGTGGGCTTTGAGGGTGAGTAAATCCATGAAAAAAATTCCGCATTTGCAAAACGGGTCATGATTGCCGCAGTGGCAGTAATGAACGAATAAAGGACAATTTATACTGGATGCGTGTGACTGACGCGCTTGCGTCTATGTGTTGAAGAATAGTCGCAGCTCAGACGCACGCGTCCAGGGACGTACGACGGCCGCGCGTTCTCTTCATTGAGAATTCCATGCCGCATTGATCGATCTTCATAGGAAATCTTCCCCAAATTGATGCGTGCGTCTAACTAGTATAAATTGCACTCGATTTTGTCACTTACATAATTGAGATTACCCGGGGTAAACGTGTTGGTAACCCCTAATTTACTTACCACTGACACGAGCGTCAACACGTTAGCCAGAGTAATCTCAATGATTTATGCGGCTCCAGCAGCACCTTTACTCGCAACGCAGCTAGTGCACTTATGTACAAAACTCAGGACTATGAACATCTTTTGCCCGTGTTTTATGGATCTTATGCTCATTATCGGACAATTTGTCAAACGCTTGGGAACTATGAAGTAGACTGTGTTTTCTAGAAGGTCCAATTAATAGGTATAGCAGCGAGAGAGCGAGTCTGGCACAATGTCGTGAAAGAACTATAGAAAAAATATGGTCGGTAAAATGACGAAATCGAAGCAAACTGAACAAACAGAATTCGATGTTCTCAGTGGAAATTCGAGCCAATTTTCAATTTGAATAGTAGAATGAACTCCATAATAAAAAGGTTCTCCTGCTTAGAATGAGAGTTAGAGTCACAATTTAGAGAAGCGGTGGGAGAAAGTCGAGGTCAGCTACTTTTGCATATGAGCTAACCTCTCTCTCTACATAACTTTACGGGATGCGGCTGCAGGTATATGGGAAACCTTTGCAGTTAAAAACTTTTTTAAGTGCATGGCTAAGTCACACGATAATAGCACGATAGTAACTCTTAGCCTTCTCAGATTCTTCACTCCTAGTTTTTTTCTAGTAAGTGAGCACTCCGAACAGCGTAATTTGTCGAGTGCAATGCTCAGCAGCACCTGCTCCGAGTTTCTGCCATCTCCAATTATTGCGCAAGTTTTCTTTTCTATATAGCGATTATCGAGAAAGATGACAGCTAATGAGGATGAGTATGGCAGAAACTGGGAGGGTTCCGCTAGGCCTTCCACTCGACGTATTACTCTGTTCGGACTGCAGTTTTGCACCACAACCATCAGAGGTGATAGTAAACCTACTGGATCGCTAACTGGCAGCTACCTCCCAGCATACGGGGAACTCCGAGATTGGTAATGTAAGCTTTATTGACCCAAACATGGTTCTCTGAGAACGGTACCTAAATACTAGGACCAAACTGGGACCACACTTGCTGGTGAACTCACAGTTTAAAATCGAACTGTGAGCTCACCGTCACGCTGAGCTTGCCGCCAGTATGAAACTACGAAGACAGCGGCAGCGAAACAGCGTGCGGGGTGCGAGACGCAGACGTAGACCTCATCTTTTCGCGGAAAAAGTCTGGCAGAGGACTTTTGCACATGGTTCGAGTTCATCGTTGTAGCCAGTCCAGCGTGCTCCTTTCCAGTGATGACGCATTTCCACTCATAGCCATTCGATCAGTGACCCACTCACTGTCTCGATCACTATAACCCTCCGATGAAGATCACCGATGATCCCGACTTCCTGACCGGTGGTTTTAAATTTTAAGCTACACGCCTTCCCAGATTTAATACCACATGTTTCATGAGCATGGAAAAAATATTTTTGAAATTAACGCATTAAAGTTAGGTTATGGTGGACGAAATCCAGTGGCCGCTTGGGTTTTCATGGTCGCATAAATTCCGCCAGAAGTGAGTCTGTGGCGCACAGGTATGACAGCATAGTCTAAGCACATCGAGTAATTGATTGTTGAAGATTCGAAACCTGTGATGATTAGAAGGTTCTGCTGAAACTTCACCCAATCCAGTAACACGGTTCGACGTCAGCTCATAACTTGTTTGTGAAGGAAATGGGTGCTGACAGTTACTCATGACCTTCGGGTCACTGTTTCGCCATCGTATCAGGAGGTTCACTACCATCCCAAAAAAGTTTTTGGTCCAATTCCCACGGCGACAATCTTTGAGCCTCAGCATGATGTTAGATCGTACTATTTAAAGCTGTGAGCCATTCACGAGGTTGTTATGAAGTTTTCCTTGTTGCATGGTTGGGAAGGTTTTTGTCCGAGTATTCCCATGAATTATCTTGACACTTTCAGGGTCTGACGAAGGCGGGGAGGCCGAAACGTCAGCCAATAAAGAAAACTGCATAAGAACCTCGTGCATGGCTCACAGTATCAAATAGTACAACCAAACGAAAATGACGGTACTGGTCCAAAGTTTCCACATGGTTCTGGCTTCTCGTAATACTTCTTTTTCTACTCAAAAAATTATTTGTGAAAATCGATGAACGAGATTTAAAGAGCACAAAAATTTGAGAGTTGATTTCTTTATGTTCGATCGCTTTGGGAGGATATCATCATCCGCATTATTAAAGGTTGCTACGAATAGTATGTATAACAGCTCAATCAGCTGCTTCATAGTCGTGGTGAGAAAGAGTCTGAGATTCAAGGGAGGATGCGCCCCATTATCAAAAATTGCCAAGTCAGCAGTGTAGCTCTCCAACAAGCAATCTCTATGTACTCTAGTTTTTAAACCTGGGCATTGTTCTTCAGAAGTTGATTCTGTACTTCTGTGCCAACCAGGTTGGTAGGTGGAACGTTATTGTTTGTGGCCTGACGTATCGACGGCAACGTCTTCTTCAGAGGCCTGAAATTAGTTTGAAAGCTATTCATGTTCTGGTCCGCCAAACGTTCTATCGCTCTCGGCTACACTACTGACATTGTCCCAAGCACATCTGGTAATCACCAAACAAGAAGGCACAACACACCAATAAGTCCCCCGATAAAGCGGTTGTCGTTAGCGGTAACTTATTAAGAAGAGGAAGACGTTGCCGTCGAAACGTCAGGCCGCAAACAATAAAGTTCCACCGACCAGTCTGGTTTGCGTAGAAGTACATAGTCTCTAACAAGCATTTGAATGAGTTAAGAATAAGAGAATATGTCAAAGATGAGATGAAAAACTACATAGCTTTGAGGAGAGAGATCTAAGCTCGAGGCCTGCTACTTGCTTCCAGATTTTACAAGTAAGAAGTTCCAACTACAACAATGGTCAGTGGTTTCCATGCATAACAATTGGCTCTCTTTTACAATAATATTTTAAAAAGAAACGGTGAGAAAGGATGGGATAAAAAGTAAAATCTATGAATCGAACTATCAGCTTAAACGATCACAGCTATGCTTCTTTGATACAGTATCCGATATATGAATAGTGGGCGTGCACAAACGCCCACATTGTGGACCCGTCGAACTTGCTGCTTCAACAGTATAAAAGACTGGGGCAGGGAGAGCACGGCAGATGTGTACATTCTCATCGGGAATGTCTGTATTTCTTCTCATAATTTGTTACTATTCTTATGGTGATTCACGTTCTCCCCGTCGCCAACTGCCAAAATAATGTAACAAGCATGGCTACCGCAAGAAGGGCAATAGTTCTTCATCTAGATTCCGTTTTTAGAGGCTTCTGGTAAAATCCACATCTTGTAACTTGCGCTTCATCTTGAGTGAGAAATTTTCCAGCCTGACCCATACATAGTCTTTGATAGTCTTTGATAAAATAGAGTAGATTGAATTGTTTCGCATGAGATCTGAGCGCGGGTTTTCAGGCCCTCATGTTGCTGGGGTCATAAATGGTAAGTTTCGCAGGATTTTCCGACACAATTGCATACCTCAGGAAAAAATGATGAAGTTTTCCAGCTTACTCTCTATAGTACACATCCTGGACGAGAAATTCTGGCATGGCAGGCGGTTTTATTGCTCCGTGACGTCGCCAACTTTTGAAAGCTGTGGACGAACTTCATTGTTTGTACAGCTTCTGCATGAACAATGCAGCGTAAACACGTGCACCAATGAAAATTAAACGCACCCTGGAATGAGGCTAAATCAACGGATCCAGGTGAAACATTCGAATATGAATCAGGAATCATAATATTTGCTGACGTATTTTGCCAAGGAGTACATAATCTTTCCTTTGAAACAACATCCACAGCCTTTTTATTATTCCAGTACCTTGTGGACCATTTTCCGGGGACCACACCTCTGATTCATTAGTCCTCTTTGTGACCTCATCGAGGAGTGGCCGAAAACACTAGGCAGAGTATGTCGCAGATCGTTTATGAAACAACATTTTCGAACTGAATCGATATGTTCAAAGTGCATAGAGCCGCTGGCGAATTTTTGTATAGAGAAGGGAACAATAGGAACAAAGCAAATGTAAAAATGTGACAATCGGAATTTTTCAGGCTTTCAATGCTGCGAAATTTCGTTCCTACCCACTGCTGGGGTACAGGGTGTTTGAGATATCAATACAGATAATAACCTACTTTACAGACATACTCGGTTTGGATATGCATACTGATCCGGTAGGGAACGAGTTTTTCAGTGTCCATTGCTGGAGTACAGAAGTTCGTGAACGTAAAACCTGGAAGCTTTTTATCCTGTGATCGCCAAACTGAGTTCTCATGCGACTAGGCCACGCATACATATTTACCGAACCTAACCGCAGTTACCAGTGCCCACCATGATCAGAGCCAGTTGGCTAGACCGCACTATAGCGAAAAGGTGTACAAATCGCCTAGGGCGAAAATGTACTAGTTTCGAGAAACTGATGATAGAGCATTATTTACTACTCCATCGTTCAACAAAAACAACAACAAAATCCAGAAATATCTGAGCTGGCATCGATACAGGCCTTAAGGCGCATCAGGGTGGGGG
>JARK01001455.1:228222-248165 GCA_000688135.1 Ancylostoma ceylanicum | reverse complement strand
CCCCCCCCCCCCCCAACCCCTGCATTGTGACTAGTTCTGCATGAAAACAGCATTGTCACTAGTTCTGCATGAAAACAATTTGAATTACAATCTTCATTACATCACATATAAAATATTTTGCACAATTACAAGCAATATACACCCGTATGAATGATTGGTGAAGAAAAACAATTGCAGAGGAGTAAGTTACTGTAGAGGGCAAAAGAGGAGGGGCAAATAAGCCACGCCCTTAACGACTGCCATATTTGCATGGAGCAAATATGTAAAAAAAAAAAATTGCAGAATAAGCTAAGAATGGCAAGAAATAATCTCATTCCAGTTATTCTCTGGCACGTTCGTCAAGAAATAATATAAAAATTCGAAATTCTGTTTTTCATGGAAGAAAAACAGCCTACCTTCTCTAGTCACTAAGGGTTTGTGAAAAAAAAACAAATAGACGCATAAATATGTATTCAATCGCAGATCTTTACAGTGACGCGGGACAACTGTTCCTGTGACAGTTGTCCCCAAACAGTTCTCGCGGGGATGACGTCATCGCTTCCACGCTTGCAATTCAGGCAGAGTGAATATGGATACGGTCGGAGGCAAGAGGTGGACATTTCGAGGTAGAGCGGCAAAGTATGGATGTAGCATGGCACAACTGGCCGAAATTCGATCTTCGGGTTTCAGCTGAAATCCGCTGATTATGAGTCGATTATTCTCCTTGAATCCTACAGGATTCTTTCAGAAAACCCAAAAACTATCGAATGGTAAAATCATACCCTACCTGCAAGAACATGCCCAGCAGATCGTTGCCGGATTTTTGTAGTTTCGTGAGCAGAATGTTCACTTGTTTAAATGGCACCTCCTTGTATGGCGGAAATGAGTTAGGCACATAATGAGGTAGACTTTTTACCTAAATTCGAAACCCACGTTGTATGATTGGGATACTGGTAAGCCTAAAGCCCGGATGCGGCATTGAAAGTGCGGGTAATTTCACCCCTATGGTTATGATTACTCACTGGTAGCAGCTGAGTAAAGACAACGTCATGAAGAGGTGAATATGTGGATAGGCGATAAGACGGTCAGAGTTAACCATGGGTAATCTCAATGATGCATCCGCGCCTAGGACTATTTTACCACAAAATGGACGAGTTACCCAAACCCACCTGAGGCCATTTCTCCTCATCGGGAACCCCGCGAATGGCAAATATTTTGTCCAGCTGATCCATGACATCTTTCGTGCCGGGGAAAATCGCTTGGCCAGTGCATATTTCCGCAAAAATGCACCCAACACCCCTGAAATGACGGATTTTTACCTGTATGGGTGGATCAAGACTATGCGAGAACTGGTCCGCGGCGTTCTACCATAAGCTAGCCATAGGACAACATTTTGTGCTCTGTTTAATCTTCTTTTTGCTTGAATTTATCGATATGCTACCTTGAGTCCTGCCTCTGGAGCTGCTGGGGAACAGTTCTCGCGCACAGAACCACTTACCACATATCCAATGAAGTCGAGTACTCAGTACTGCCGAGCAGTACATCTGGCGGCCTATACCACAAGGTGACGACTTCGTGCGAGTAGGTCCTGCTTGGAACAGATTTCGCCCTGGCTAGTCCGAAATCCGCTAACTTTAGCACTCCATTCTCATCAAGGAGAAGATTCTGTGGCTTCAGATCCCTGGGAAACAAAACGAGATTAGAGACGCAGAGGAAATACGCCGAATCTGACACAAACCTGTGCAGGATCTTCTTTTTGTGACAGAAGTCCAAACCCCTGAGCAGTTGGAATAACAACAATTTAATTTGGAAACTATCCACACCCGTAGGATGGCGCTCGAGGTATTTGCTGAGATCCATTTTCTGGAATTTGTCGATTGCAAATTGTATGCGTGATGAAATGTAGCAAGTGGGCGGGGCCAACACATACCATGTACTCGAAGACAAATGTCAGTTGATTATGTTGATGAAAGATATCATGAAGGCAAACAATGTTAGCATGGCGTAGTGTTCGCAACAGCGACGCTAAACGCAGCACATCAAGAATCAATCAATATATCGATTAATTCCTACCCATAATTACTGAAGGTACGTACCCTCTCGAATAGCCGTAAACGGAAGGCCCTCTTGGAATTGCAGTTTGATTTCTTTCAGCGCCACTATGGAGCCGTCAATTCTGCAAGGAAATTAGGCTTGAGCACAGAGAAATGGAGTAAGCTCTGCGTCTCTGACAACATATATGGAACATACTTTGATTTACACTTGAATACGGTAGCATAGCTGCCCTCTCCGAGCTTCTCAAGACGCTCGTAAGTCTCATTGACGTCCTGCTCAGGAAACTCCTGCAATCGATATCGATCAATAATGACTGTTTGATAGTGTGAGCACAATAATTTTGTTTATCATGCATCCTACTGCACCCTCATTCATATTCGTTCTCGCTTTCGCTCCATACTCGCCCGCGAATTATTCTCGCTCTAGCCCGCCCATGTCGCTTTTGTCGCCGTGGCACTGGTTTTGGCTAACGGTGCAGTTGCTGCATATTTATTTATTTATTTCAAGTATTTGAAGTGAGTTTGCAACTGTTGTGAGAGCGTTCATACTCACTCGCTCGCTCTCGCGTGCAAAATCATTCAAGTTGAGCGAACTGCCAGAAGCCATGCACAAAACATTAAGTTCGGTCGACCATACTTTGTCGCTTGGTCTCGCTCGAGCGAATAATATACTTTTTCCAAAGCAAAATTGCAGCAATTTTCTCCTATGTTCTACTCCCTATACTTCTTATGGTCTTCATATGTCGCTTATACCCGCTCAGGCACGCTTATGCTCGCTTAAGTACGGATAGGGTCCACATAATTTTTTTAACCTGTCTGCCTATACCATCAGCGCCTATCGCTATTTTTTGTTTTGACAGTAGTATTCGTGTCATTAGGTCCTTCCTTAGAAGGAATTATCTCGATCGTGCAAAAAAAAAACGCAGATGAAGTGGGCGTGGCCACTACTATGCCATTGGCCATGGATATTTTAGTGCGTTTCATTTGTTCTGGGTCTCATTTTTCTTTGGAGGCGTTATCTCCAACGGGCATAAAAAAGTCAGAAGTGAAGTGGGTGTGGCCACTACCATGCCATTGACCACGGATATTTTGGCGTGGCTCAAATGCTCTTGGTCTCACTTTTCGACAATTTACAGCCCGGGTACTCCCGTAAATCTGGTATTCAACTCAACTGACCAATAGAGACTACAGTAGCGATTCCACGTAAGACCTACAGCACCACGATAACTCTAGATTTACCTGTTTGTCGGGTAGCGTGATCGTATTCGGATCGTAGTGTGCACTCCGCGGTCGTCGTCTCCTAAGGTGTGAAAAATCGGCTACCGTACTCGAATTCGGGCACGATGGAATGGGTCGTGAAACCACGATTGGTTCATTATTGTTGTTCGATCGGGATCTGGACGGCCTGAATACGGCAATCATAGGAGCGCGATCACTGCGTGGGCGGGGCTTAAACCATTCTCTCCGCCCACTCCACATCGATCGATACTGCTTACCTTAGAAAGCTAAGAATCGTCTTGGTGGCATGGTTGCCGTTGGCTTGACTGTGCCATGATTGTGTCAGTGGATCCGGCGCTTTGATACCATTTGACATGGTTGCTGGAACTAATCAATAATCGATTGGTGATCTAGGCAGAACGGAAAGAACGCGTTCAAACCAGGGAAAATGAGGTCAAAACCGAGGGAAGTTTCTTGAATAAATTGTATGTAGTAGAAAATTATACAACTAGAGCTATTGCATACTATTTTAAGCCCTAAATAAATAAAAAGGTGAGCAAGCCAATCAATAACCAAGAAAATGCGGGAGTCACCGCCCCCATGGCCATTTCACTGGGATGTCGCACTATTCATTTCCGATGAAACTTGGCGCGGTAATTAAACCCCCATGGTCCAATGAATGCGGTCATTTTCTCACGACTCATTGTAAACGTTATATTTAAACAAACATATCTTAATTGAAGACTGTCCTAGAAACACAACAAGCTTGAAAATTGTTAATTTCGTTTCAGGACCCAAATACCAGTAAACGAGTTGTTGCCGGTAGAAATCAAACAGGAAGCCGCATGCATCATTGAGATTACCCAGGGTAAACATATTAATGTCACGCAGGCTTACGCCTCGTTGCATGGGCGTTGACTCATTTACCCTGGGTTATAGGAGTGATGAATCCAGGTCAAGGACAAGTAATGAATGACATGCATGCTGTGTTAAACTTATACGGATGAGCACAAGAGAGCTAGTCAGATGCGCATGGCCAATTTATACAAAATGAGTGCGTGCGTTACGCGTGCGTGCGTCATGCGTGCGACTATGCGAAGCAGGTCAACACATCGGAGAGTTTCGGACAACCGTCACAAAAGCACAAAATGCAGCAGTTCTGCTAGTACTTCTGCTATAAAAACGAGGTATCACCACGTAGACAAATGGAAATTTGAGGAACACCGATAACGATCTACTGTCCAGAGTCCATGTTTTCGGTGTTCTGGATGGAAACCACCGATAACATCGTCTCCAGCGACGAGGTGGGCCCAGCCAGCTACCGCCTACTGGCTAGCTGCGACGACGACGAAAATGTTCTCCAATAAAACGCCACCATTGTTTTCGACGTCCCCCCCCCTGGCGTGCCGTATCGAACAAAGAGAGGAAATGGTGACGAAATGAGTGTTTGGCGCAATTAAGCGCATAACGTGCGCTTCGACGATAATTAACAGCGCACAAACGGATGTCGATGCTGGTAGGCAATTCGGTTAACCTAGTAGCAGTTACGGGGAAAGAGATAAACCACTTGGGGAACTCTCACCCAGTTTCCAATCTTTAAAAAGCAGGATGGTATAGGTTCAGAGTGTCTGTTTCTGTCTAGGTTTTACCCACAGTTGTCAAATTTCTGCTACCTTGCCCTTGATACACCACTAAAATTACCCAGAGCATCACGTTAGTGTTGGGTAATTTGTGTGGTGTTGACAAATCCACCTTGGGTAATCTTAATAATGCATATGGCTCAGGGAGAGATGGTCACTTCAGGAGCTCTCATCCAGTCTCCAATCCTCACAGAAGCAGGATGGTCTCGATTCAGAGTATCCGTTTTTGTTTTGATTTCATCCATTGTTGTCGAATGTCTCCTAACTTGGCCTAGGTACATCATTGAGGCTACCTAGGGTAAAATGTTGACGCTCGTGTGGGCGATGGGTAAATTTGTGAGGTGTTAGACCGTTTACCCTGAGCCTGGATGCATAATTGAAATTATCCAGGCTAAACGTGTTGACGCCCGTGTGAACGATGGGTAATTTGTGTGGTGTTGACACGCTCACCCCGGGTAATCTCGGTGATGCATGCGGCCCCTGGGTAATTTCAAAGCGACTCTTGTTTTGCTTGCACTCATCTGAACACATTGAGCGACGGGTGAATTTCTGTGGATATTAGCCCTTTCACCCTGGGTAATCTCAATGCAGCTCTTATTTTGCTTACATTTATCTGAGTACACTGAGTGCATGGGTACTAATTAATAAGTTCCTTATCCTGCACTTGCGCCAAGAGATGCGGGCCCTTGATGCATGAATGAGATTACCCAGGGTAAACGTGTTTACACCCATGTAAGCGATGGGTAAATTCGTGTGGGTATTAGCCCGTTCACCCTGGGTAATCCTTACGTTTCACACATTGCGTCTCTTATGTAGGCACTCGAAATCTAACCAAAATTTGCTGTGTTGGGCTGCTTTTTGAGCACTTCGCCAACTCCACTGAACTCTACTTGCCCGAATAAAAATTAATTAAAAATAAATAGAAAAAAACAAGTGAAAAAACTGTGTGAAATTTTCATACCAGAACGTTCAAAATCCGGTTCACTTCACTACATTATCAATATAGGATCGTTTCATACCATTTGGTGAGTGTCAACAGTTTGCTTACTTAGGTCACTCTATGTCAAGGCATAATTCGAAACGCACGCATGCACGTACTATGAACGCATGCATCCATGGCATCCACAACTATGACTCCTTTCCTGTTCGTGGAAAATAATTAGTGAAAATTGAGAAGGGTACTAGAAGTGCAACAATCTAAGAAATTCCTTGCTAATCCGCTAATTAGACGCGCCAACACCAATTGGCAGAGAAAAAGAAATTGAAATAGGAACCATGCCTCCATTGCTAATTTAACACAAATGTCCTCATTCCAGGAGGGATGACGCTTGGCCGCCTTGATAGGGTTATGTACAGGGAACGTCAATCACGATTGCCACTCGCGCAGCCTGGGTGGGGCGCAACATCCACGTGGCGCGGACGAGGAGATAGGGATGTTGAGTGTTGCCTCGCCCGCGCCACGTGGATGTTGCGGCGCGCCCAGGCGGAGGGAGTGGCAATCGTGATTGACGTTCCCTGTATGTCTATCGCCAGCTACGTGACTAGATATATGAAGAATCGGCAGCAAATCTCAGTCATTCAATAGAATGGTGAATATTTCGAGCAAATGAACAAAAAAAAAACGAAAATAGCAACTTTTTACCCTATAACAATAGCAACTTTTAATAGCAATTTTTTACATTATAAAAGCAGTTTTTACGCGCCCAAAAATGGCTAACGAACTAGTAAAACTCACCACTTGGCTTCATTCCCTTCTTCTCTTTCGTTCGACTTTTTCGCAGCGTAAAAATGGAGGTCTAAAAAACAAGATTTTTAAAACTAAACCAGGAAAGAAATGCATTTTTTCGGTATGCATCAGCGTGAAGGAAAAGGGGCGTGGCCAGGCGACTGTGATTGGCGCGTTCGGGCCACTCGTCACGCCCACCTGCTTGAACTAGTGTGGCGCCAGGGTGTGGAGCGTTATACCTGGAAAGGCGGTATGCTGAGCTCTGCGAATGGCCATTGCACCCCATTGACCAATCACAGAGCCCGTCCGCGCTGTCTTGAACAGGTACGACGCTCCACACTCGTGGCGCCATAGATATGTAAAGCATGTACTACAAAATCAAAGCCGTTCGAGTTTACAAAGGTGGGCGTGGCAGGCAGATCGAATGAGCCAATCAGAGTCGCATAGTCACGCCCCTTTTCCCTCACAAGGATACACGCCAGGATTTTCTGGGTTTTGAAGAGTGCTGAATTCCTTCAAATTGGTTTCTGACGCAGGAAAGCTGGTGGTTGATGCGTTAAGGAAACTCTTCTTGCTAATCCTTTTGGGAAATTTAAGAAAATCTCGCAATCCTTGATAGACTAGGCTATGCAGAGCGATAGATCAGCTTTTCGTTAATCGTTAAATCTGGTCAAAAACATGGCTTGTTGGCTTGCGACAGCACTTCTGCAACAACTACTACGATTAATGAGACGACCATATTAGAAAGGTGTCCAAGAAGAGTAGGAGCGAGCTTAAGTAGACCACATGGATCTTAGAAACCTGGGAAATTCGGTAGATTTATCAACCCGGAGGCCGCATGCATCAATGAGATTACCCGAGGTGAACGTTTGCACCCACAAATTTACCCATCGTTAACACGGCAGTTGATACGCTTACTCTGAGTAGCCTCAATGATGCAACCAGGTCCGAGACAATTCAAGGAAATGAATTGAACCAAAACATTGTAGTGTTTTTAACCATATAATTTTGTTTATGAATAATAGTAGTCCAAGATGGCATAAAAAGTGGAAAATCGGGACAAAAAATTAAAGGAGGCGTGTCCAGCTTTGAAACCTATGCATGGATTGAGAAAGGTCGAAAAGTAAGCTGATTTTTTTTACTATTAGCGCCGTATCGTTGCAGGGTTGAAAAATTGGAAATTTGCCGAGAATTTCCCATAAGAAAAATGTATTGCAGATACTTTGCACAAGTTTACGACCGCTAAAAACCCCCGACAGAGGTCCAGGGGCTGAAAATCCACAAAAAAACGACGCTTGGAGCTGAAGCAGCCGCGTCAGCTGCTTCTTGTGCAGCCGCCGCGAAGCCATGCAAAGTGAATTTGGCACGCGATGAAGGAGTCCATAATGTACTAGTTTTTCAATGAACTACTGCCTGCTGAGCGTGGCATGCATGGCATGCTAGTCGGCCATCAGCCGCTCTTCAGACTTCCGCCGGACTTCCAGAAGAGTTCCGAGATTTCGGGATTTGTTGATGTCATCCATCTTTTACTAGGGGCCCCAAAAAGATCCCAGCCCCAGTTTTTCCGACCTATGTTGATTCCTAGGATCGAAAACGATGCTTACCTTCCTAGGTGAGTCCTGCACAGCGGCGACGCTGACTTTGTGCAGATTTTCTGAGCTCTTTGATCCACGAACTACGGTAAATTGTGGATTGTGCAGCATTGATAACGAGCACGAGGCTCGCATTTGTCGGTCTTGCTCTTCCAAGCCAAGCCATAGACCTGAAATGGGGGAAAAACTAAATTTTCCAGAAAATTGTCCTAGAATTTGAAAAAAAAAAGAAACCTAGAGGGGTGTAGGGCGTTATACCTGGAAAGGCCGGTGCGGTCAGGGTATACGATTGGTCATTAGGACGAATTGACCAATCGCAGAGTTTGCCCTCCCTAGGCATAACGGTCCACACCCATCTGGAATGGTGTAGGGCCAGAGTAAATGAGTGAAAAAATTGGGTAATAATCAGGGGATAAATGCTGTCCAAGCTAAAAGCAACTGCTCCTTACGAAAATTCCCAAAAGCAGTGCTGTATTCATGAACGTTCCTCCCGGGAAGGTTCTGATCTACCCGCGCTCCCAACTCGGACGAGTTTTCTGAGTTCAGTGGACGAGTTTTCCGAGTGTGAACCTAGTAGAAATGAGTAGGCGTGTGTGCATCATTATGAGAAGAAACGGGACGCCACCGAGCAACCGCGATCAGCACATTGGCACAACGGAACAATCACAGATGCCTGGCCACGCCTCATTTCCCTTCACGATGATGCATTAAATGTAATGGTAAATGTAGCGATATACAACATATTTTGCTGGAAAACTCGTCCTTTAAGTGAATAGGAAGCTGGAAACCTTTCCGTTAACCTTCATGAATGGCTAATAGAGCTCATAGAGCCAAAAAGCAGCGGTTTGGGGTGTGTATCATCGTGAGGGGAAAAGAGGCGTGGCCAGGCGACTCTGATTGGCGCATTGGGGCTCAAACGACGTCGATTCCGTCCTACATGGTCTTGGTCTATTTGAGTTTGGCGTCGCACGAGCTCAATTGAATGGGTGTAACGGGAAGCCCGAATGCGCCAATCAGAGTCGCCTGGTTACGCCCCTTTTCCCTCATTTACACACATCCAGAAATTTGGTGGTTACCTTAACCTAACCCATACTAGGCAATGTTTTTGTTTCTCAAATATCGCCAATACAGTAAAATAGGGAAGGTTCCAAGGTCATGTTCTGGATCACTAAGTACCCGTATTCGTGAATATCCCCGGGGAAATTGCCCTCGTAAAGTGGGCGAATTTCCCAAGTGAGAATGAGTATATTTTTGCTGGAGCAAGTGATCTCAACCAGCGATCATATTAAAACTTAAGTTAATGAATGGTTTTACATTTACCTCGGGAAACTCGTCCACCTTGTGTGCGCAGGAAGTTCTGTGGCTCTATTCATGAAGGTTGCCGGGTAGGTTTCAAGCTTCTCGTTCATTCAGAGTGGACGAGTTTTCCTCGCAAAATATGTTAGGTCTATCTGTATTTACCATTACATTTCATTGCTGGATAAGACTGCATTTTCCTACAAAATTCACCCATTTTAACCGGAAAACTCGTCCACTTTAAGAGCGCGGACAGACCAGAGCCTTCCTGGGGACGTTCATGAAAAAGGGTCCAGTATATCTTGGACCATTAACTTCAACATAATTAACTAGGATAAAGTATGCACTGAGCAGCTGCTCCACCCCCGAGGCCCCAATCCAAAACTTCTGAAGACCCCTCCAACTGCATCGTAACCTAGTTACGAGCGTAATTAAGTAGGAAGTCAGTTGATCATTAGTGTCGGCATGTTTTTTGACATCCTAAGGCTAACAAATGATCGCGTGACAGCAGGAATTACCCACAAGGGCTTCAGAGCATCCGAAAAGGGATCGTGGATTCTTAAGGATTAGGAAAAAATCTCTCGAGACCACAAGTGGTGATGTAATTAGGGCAGAATGCACGGTTAGAGGAGAAAAGTGCTCGAAGAAGAGGTCCTTGCATGAAAGTGCAGAACTAGTGCGAAGACAGCACATTTTTGTTCATGTTTCTTTTCTGGAAAAATTTTTCTTTCCGCTTTTTCTGGAAGAAAATTCTCGACTACACACACATGGATAAATTCTCTCAGATATTTGCTTTCCCAAGTGATTTCCATCATTTTCCTGCTTTTGCCTTCAGAAACTTTCGACCTACATGTCTATTCCAGTGAATAAGTTCACAGATTATCGCACCGTACATTCAACAACCTAAATGAAAAATAAGCTCCGCCCACAATTGTGGAAAAAAACCCCGGCATATAGCAGCCCCCACCAGGGTAGTGCACTATTAACGTAACTGGTTAGCGTAATGATCATTTTTGGCTTACCGATACGAACTGACGGATTAACGAAATTTGAAATTTTCCTAACCCACAGCCGTGGTCCCTACTTGTCACAAAAGTATTGGCCTTCTCAGCAGGATGACACACTCCCAGCCCTAAGCAGAGTTGACAGCGGAAATGGGGTTGTTGTTCGAGGGACGTGGGCCAAAAATAGAGGAAGTGTTCTCTAAGGAAAATCCAGAAACTTATGGATTAGTGCAGTCCTTCTTTATTTTTTTGCAGGGAAAACCGGGGAAAAAGTATCCAGGGAACAAATATTAGATGCAGAAAAAATCCCGAAAAATTGCTTCTAGGAAACGTTATTTCCTGGATAACAGTTCTGGAACCGGAATTTCCCACTGAATTTGTCAGGAAACGGGGGAATTTGGGGGACTATGTAGGTAACTTACTGGAAGTCCATCATTTCCTTTACTGTACAATAAACGCGATTTTTATACATTGTGGTCATATAATGCTCATGGATTCCTCAGAAAATCCATGAATCCCGATCCAATGGTGAGACCATATAGAGTTTTTATGACCACTCATAGCCACCATTGACCCTTTAACCGATTTTTTTTTTGTCCATAGAGAAGAACCAATATGCCACATGGCCCCTAAACCCCGCCCACTTCAGCAAATCGCAAAGGACACCAAACAGGAAACGATTTACCCAGAAATCAGGAAACATTCAGCGATTACTAGCCTCACAAGAACTTCCTCTAAAATGGGTCTATTGCTGCAAAATCCACTCTTGGAACGAGAGCGCGAAATTTCCGGGTGAGCCGGGCTATTAGCGCGGCTAAAAGAACTCGAACATTAGAACGTCTAACGGAGATCGCCCTTAGGGAATATTTTAGCAGGATATTATTACTAATGGAGTTTAAGCTAACAACCACAAATAAATCGAATTTTATATCTACAGTAGGCTTCGAAAGAGGTGGCCCTTCCGCGGCCTTGAAAAGCCCGCGACGCGACCGCCGCTCGAGTAGAAATCCTTTTCGGGACAATAAACTATGGAATTTTCTTGGTGATTAGTTAGTTTTCTTATTAGTTAACATCAAATGTGATGAACAACTGTCAAGAAAACACTGCGGCGACGATTCCATCGCGAGCGGCGCAGTAGCGCTGCATGTTTTTCGAGGCCGCGGAAGGGCAATCGCCATAGGAGTCCGCTGTATACGCCTCTATCTGACAAGATATACATTCGACTCAAAGATAGTGCTAGCCAAGGAGAACTACGTAGCATACTGTCACAAAAGTTGAGTGACAAGCCCCGCCCACTATCTCGTCGACTCTATTTTTGAAAGCAGAGGATTGCTAAGCGCTAAGTCGTTTTTCAAGAAGGAAGCTTTTCATGGATTAGAATAAGAAAAATGAAAAACAAAAATAAAATAATAAGAAAGCGCTTCATAATAACAAAATATTACTGCATTTGCAGCACCTTGTTTCCTAGTTACTGTAGCCTACCGTAAACCAGAATACCGTAATCTCCGCTTGAAACTTAGAGGCTCTACAAAACCAGAACAAATACTGGTCCAGTGCAATGCCCACCCAATTGCTTGCAACCACTAATAAATGGTCTGTTTTGAGAACCGATCAATTATTGATTGAATCGAACTCACCTATATGTGAAGTGATTTTGCTCCACATGTTGAGCGGTCGTAGCGGCTGAAATGGTGAATTGTTATGACTGGGCACATCAGAGCGAATTCATGTGCGGATCATCATTGTATGTATGCACGGAATGTCAAACACAATGAATAAGACAATCGGTGGGCGGAGCCAGAGAGTAATGATTGATGAGCTGGTCGAGGCCACGCCCACCAGCAGGTAGGAAAGCGAGTGAAAAATGCGATATTTCGAGAGATAATCTGAAGGCTTGGGGGTGGTTGAAAAAATTTGATGGATAGGGCAGCTTTGCGCATGTGTCGCAATTGCAGAAATTACACATACAGAATTGTAACAACGTGTAATGTGGAAACAAATCTTCTTCTTCTCCTTAGCGTTTGTCCCGCGCATTCGCGGGGTCCGCTGTTTTGGTTCTCCTGCGCCATAGATCTCGATCCTGAGCGTCATCCTTGGTGACACCAAGCTCCCTCATATCCTTGCTTACGGTGTCCTTCCATCGTTTTTTCGGTGCGCCTCTGGGGCGCTTGCCGCTAACCTCCATCTCCATGGCCTGCCGAGTAGGGTGTAGTGGCGATCTTCTCATAACGTGCCCGAACCACCGCAACCTCTGTGCACGCAGTTTTTGTTGTATGGGCGCCGTCTGCATCAATGCTCTTATGTCTTCATTGCGCACCTTATCGCGTCGCGTAAGTCCACATGCCCATCTAAGCATGCGCATCTCCGCCGTGTTCAACATCCTTTCGTGCGCCTTCGTCACCGGCCAGCACTCACTGCCATACATCATCGCCGGCCTCACCACAGTGCGGTAGATCTTCCCTTTTAACACCCTCGAGCACCTTCGATCACAGAGAATTCCGGTTGATTCTCTCCACTTCAACCATGCACAGGCAATCCGTCCTCTAACTGCCGCATCCACCGTTCCGTCAGCACTCAGGACGCTTCCCAAATATTGGAATTCTTCGGTTTGTGTGAAAGCAGTCCCGTTTTCGTCTAGCATGGCGTCGCCTCCCCCTATACTGCTCATGACCTCGGTTTTCTTCAGATTCAACTTAAAACCCGCGTCTGCAAGAGCTGTCTGCCACTTCTGGATCTTGAGCTGGAGTTCTGCTCTCGAATCTGCGATTAAAGCGACATCATCAGCATAGAGCAGTGTGGACGGCGGACCTTCCAGGAGATGTTTTACCACTGTGTCCAGTGTCATAATGAACAGGAATGGGCTCAAGGCTGATCCTTGGTGCACCCCCACAGTTATGTCGAACTTTGATGTCATTCCATGCGAGGTGCGCACCCTTGCTGTTGATCCGTCATACATGACTTGGACTGTCCTCACCATGCACTCCGGGATGCCTCTTTCTCTCATTACCTCCCAAAGCACTGTGCGCGGCAACCTGTCATATGCTTTTTCTAAATCCAGAAATGCGAGATGGCACGGCTTGTTCTTTTCGCGGTACTTTTCCATTAGTTGACGGGCGATAAAGATAGCATCAATTGTCGACCGCTCTGGGACAAATCCGAATTGATCTGGTGAAATTTCCACCATCTCTCTCAGTCGCATATCCAGAAGACGTTCGTAAATCTTCATCGTATGTGCGATTAGCTTGATACCTCTGTAGTTCGTGCAGTTCATCGCATCACCTTTCCTTTTGAAGATCGGCACTATGATGCTGTCTCTCCACGCCTCTGGCATTTTCGCTGACCTTGTGATGTTATTGAAAAACTCGGTCAGCCACCGCACTCCTAATTCGCCAAGTGACCTCCACGCCTCCACAGGGATGCCATCTGGACCTGTGGCTTTGCCAGCCTTCATTTTCTTGATGGCCTTTCTCACCTCATCGGCTGTCCAAGGCTGCATCGGCCCAGCTACTGGTTCCGCGGGAGCCTTTGGCTTTCTTGGAAACTCCTCGTTCAGCAGATGCTCGAAATACACTCTCCACCGCTCCTTGACTGCCACAGGGTCTCTCAGAACTTCACCGTCTTCGTTCTTGACAGCTCTTACCTCAGTCACATCTAGGGATGCCCTGTGGCGTGCTTTCGCTAGCCGGAACACGTGTTTTTCCGCCTGTGAGCTCTCTAGCTTATCGTATAGCTCGTCCATGACAGCGTTTTTTGCGCGAGCTACAGCAGCTTTCGCCTCCTTCTTCCTTAACTTGTACTCAGCCAGCGAAGAGAGCGACTTGGTCTTTTGCCACGCTTTGTACGCATCCTTCTTAGCCTTAACAATCTTCTGCACGTCTTCACTCCAGAACCACGTCGCCCTATCTCCTCTTCTTCCACCTTTAGTTTCTCCTAATGTGTCCCTAGCGCACGTGAGTATAGTAGTTGCAGCGCTAGCCCACACAGAGTCTATGTGACCGTAGGGCTCTGGCAAACCGGCAGCAATAATCTTGTCACGGAATGTCTTCTGCGTTTCACCTGCTAGCTTCCACCACCTGATGCGTGGCTCTCGTTTAGCTTTAGTATGCTTCTGTAAGGCTATACATACATCCGCTACTACTGGTCGATGCTGTCCTGCGATTTCTTCTCCTGGGATAGTCTTCACATTCTTGACTGTCTTTAGAAAACGTCTTCTAACCAGGATGTAGTCAATCTCACTTTGCCGACCTCCGCTGCAATACGTAATCTTTTGAGATTCCCTCTTCATGAAGAAGGTGCTGGCAATCGCAAGATCATGCGCTTCGGCGAGCTCAACGATCCTTTCACCTTCCTGATTTCTCCTTCCAAAGCCTCTTCCTCCATGAACTCTTTCGAAGCCCTTTCTATCCTGTCCTACATGGCCATTGAAATCTCCTGCAACCGTTATGTAGTCACCTTCAGGAGCACTTCTAATGACATCGTCGAGCTCATCATAGAATGCCTCCTTTTCTGCCTCGGTACAGCCGCACTGTGGAGCATATACGGACATCACCGTCCAGAAACCATCCTCGGTAGCGACTCGAAGAGAAATTATTCTGTCGCTGACACGATTCACAGACGAGACGTATTCTTTTAGGGGCTCCGATACTGCTATTGCCACCCCGTTCCTCTTTGCCTCAATTCCGTAGTAGAACAACTTGACGCCGTCTCCGATCTCTCTGGCTTTGGATCCTTTCCATCTCGTCTCCTGCAGACACAAAACGTGAATCCTCCTTCGTGCCATGAAATCTGCGATCTCCCTTGTCTTACCGGTCAGCGTTCCGACATTCAGGGACCCGACCCGAACTAGCGTCTTTAGCCGAGGTCGTTCTTCCCTCGGTAGCCCTCGCTTTTTAACCACAGGAGGCGGGCGGGCTTCCTGCAGGTCACTTCCGGGTGACGTCCTAGCATTTACCGTATTCCACATTGAACCTCTCATGTTTATGTGACGATTGTCTCCATCAGCCGGCCTGTCAACCTGGGCCTGACGCTGGAAATACGCAAAAGAAGAGGCTGTTTTGATAACCGTGCCAACCTCATCTCACGGGGCGGGGACCTTGTTTATAGAGGCGGTCCCGACTCGCCTCTCCTACTTGGCCGCCCTTCTCCGGCAAGCATTTTATAAGTCGTGAGGTGCCACCCCCACGCCCACCTGCGAAACGTAGGCCAAGATAGGATCGCTCATGGTCCACGGGGATTTCTCCCTACCACCATCCGCCACGCGGTGGACGCGCTCGGTAGCTAGAGCGATTCGATAGCCCCGAGTAATGTGGAAACAAATAATGACAATGAAATGCTGGAAAAAATGCAGGACGGTCAGGACAATATTTTTGGAGAAAAATCTGGAAAAATGGAGGCTAGAAAATCGCCGGAGTAAAAATAGGCGTAAATTACCTAAGAAAATTTGCTGAAAAGTATGGGCACAGAAATCAGCCAATAGTAGAAGCGATCGATATATCGATTGAGCACATAGAGCCGAAGTCCCATTAGAAAAACGAGTCACATGATCGTAATCGCAAACTTCATTAGTTCAATAGTTTACATGACAGAGCGAGTCAAGTACAACCGATAAAATGTGCTAAAGGTATAGGTGTAAAAAATTAGCCAATGGGGAAAGCGATCGATATATCGATTAGGCGCATAGAGTCGAAGTTCCACTAGAAAACGAGTCACGTGGTCGTGTTCGCAAATTTCAGTAGTTCAATTGTTTATGTGGCAGATGGAGTCAAGTAACACCCCTGAAAACATACTAAAAGGGATATACGCTCAAGTCAGCCAATGAGGGAAACGATCGATATATCGATTAAGCGCATCAGGCTGAAGTCCTGTTAGAAAAACCGCATGACATCGGATTGAATAGAATATTTTCTTTCTTCCAAAGTGTTGAACGCCACGATTATAGGAAATTTATAGGATTCTCTAGATGGGATCATAAGGAAGAAGAGGTGTATGGCGCCCACGGTTTCCGTTTCGACACGAGCTGGCCCAAAAGTCGTGCCCGCAGTCATGCAAGAACGCGGAAGTATAAATGCAGACTGGGGAAATGAATACGATGAAAATCTTAACACATAAGGTATATAACGTAACAAATTCCACACCAACTATCCTTTAATGGTGCAGAAGTTCCCGAAGGCAACGCTAAGTAACCGATATTCACCTGCTTGCTCTGTGATTGGTCAGTGGCTTATCGCTTCCAACTGTGATTGGCTGGTTTCCGCACATGCTACGAAGTGTTCCAAATTTAACAGAAATGATGAAATACCGGCTCAAACTTGGTTAAAATGGACTCGTTGGTTGACACAGGACTTCTGAGACACTTCAGCTGATCGACTGCCGGCTAGCATTTGAATTCAACCGAACGGTGCTCAGCATGTCAACAGAGCATAAATCTAATTGCCGCAAACGTGCAGTAGCCATGCATTCCTAATCATATTCACCGGCCAAATTTCCGAAAAAAAATTGGAAAAATCAATATCGATTATTATGCCTCTCGTGGGTCACAACCACCAGAACGTAACTGAGTTGATTAAAGCAATTTATGGCTTACGAGCTATATCGACTAGCACGCTATGACATAGTGGATGAGAGGAGGGTAATGAAAATAATGAAAGCAAGAGGCGAGAGAGTGTGCATGAGTAGGAGACAGCCAGACAATTAGAGAACAACGACAAGAATTTCATTTTGGCCGGCATATGCGGAGCCGAACCATTGCTAGGAAAACGCTCGTCCAGTTGCTAAGTGATCGAGCGCTGAGGAGGTCAATGGAGCGCGAGAAACACAGGAAAAAACACCGGATTCATGCCCGGAAATGGCGAATGTACTGGGAAATATTGCCCGTTTGGGTAGTTGAACAGCAGCAGACCCGAGCTCTGTAAAAAGCGGTGAAGAGGTCACAATTTGCCACCTGATGAGGGGAAACCAGGTGGCTGAAGAGAAACCGCTGGAAAATTCGAGCCGAATGAGCAATAATAGCTTTACAGCGACAGGATAATCTCTCGGTTCGGTTACCTAAGTTACAATAACCAATGCGAATGGAACGACAGAAATCTATGTATTTACAATGAACACCTTACTACTTCATAAGTCTATTACATACAGTGGTGGTCAGCAGCGGAGGTCAATTGCCGCAGGCCGCCTCGGGCCGCCCAGACCTCACGTGCGAAAAAGGTTACTTATTTTTGAAAGCATAAATTTGTCAGAATTCTCCGGTTTTCCACTATATGGGTGCTCAATAATAGAATGAATTAAAGTCCCCCTCAATACCCTCCCTCTACTACTTTTACTGGAATTTTAAGAATTGCAAGTTCCGAGGGATTCACGCTGCTCCTGCAAGTGTCTCAGCAAAAAATCAAATAAGGTAAATGAACCAAACTTTTGAGACATCTAGCGACCCAATGCTGAACAAGGATTTCAGCTTGGACACTGTACTTCCACACCATGTCACTGATAAAGCTCAGGTTGAAAATGTTGCGGTGGCAGACGAAAAGAGTGGGCGGTAGGGGGGGGGGGGGCGTGGGAAAAAACCTGGGGTCTCCGCAGCTTTGGTGACCCGGATGGGGAATACGTAAAATTAATAAGAATATTAATCACAACATCAAGTAATCAATGACATTTCATTGAAAATAATAATAAACAATCAAAAATATAATAGTACAAAGTCTTCACCCATTTTCTGAAGCGAGCTATGTTAACCCAAGGGTCCAAAAGAGGCTATCCAGGGCCCAAAAAGAGGCTAAACTGCCTCTTGGTGGGAATAAGTGCAGGGTTAGGTCAAATTCGGGCTTTTTTCTCTAAGCCAGGACAAAATTTTGAAGCTAGGATCAACTTAGTCATGGCAGAGATCTAAACTGAGGAAGAATAATACAGATGCATACGTCATCGTTTCAGTTGACGTTCCGGTTCAGTTACCCATATCATAGGAAATATCTTCACACATGTAGTTTTTTCGCACAATTTCTCAAACCGATTCGCGGTTCAGTTACCCAAGTGAAATAAAAACTTCTGGGTGAGCTTCCCCATACGACGAGAAAACTTACAAGGGAAGGATACTAGATCAGTATGGCCTTTTGTAGCGTGGTGTATATTGCCTAACGCAGCTCGCAACGCTGATTTCAAATCTGTTTTTATCTGCCCCTAATTTTGTCTCTATGAGGAGTTATACCCGTTTTTCCATGTCAGGGACGCTCACATTAGGCGCACTAGGTCGATATTCCAGGTGAGTCGTTGTGCAATGGTGAGTTTTTCACTCTTCAGGATCAGCATGGCGACCTCATCAGTTGATCCTGGAGAGCGAGAAATGCACCACTGTGCCAAGACGCACCCGGCACAACAACTTTGTGCTCTTACGTGAGCGTTTCTGACATGGAAGAACGGGTATAACTCCACATAGAGATAAATTTAGGAACAGATAAAAACAGATTTGAAATCAGAGTCGCGAGCTGCGCTAGGCATATACATCTCGCTACGAAAGGCCATACCGACCTAGTATCCTTCCACTGTCAGAATGATGAAGAAAAGCGGCGTTACGCTCTTGAACTGCCTCAGAAGAAAGTATTTAGTGTTTGAAAGGTCTCCAACTTGTTTTGAGTGAACTAGCAAAAAAAAATGTTTGCACTGTTCCGCACACTATCGTCTCAGTTGGCGTTCCGGTTCAGTTACCCATATCATGTTAGATTATCTGATCGATTTACTTGGAAATTCTTGCAGAAAATCAATGGGAAGGGTGAGAAAAAGGGAGGAGCAGGAGAAAATAGAAGTTAACTAGAAAGTATAAAAACATTTGCGTAAAAAAGCAAAAAAAACCTAGGACGGGGTGGTTAGGTTTGGTTACCCAAGTGCCTTTTTATAGCTATAAGGTAAGACGTTTCTTCGGACGCATTGACTGGAAGCTAGCTCCCCTTTGAGAAGAAGTTTCCCGAAAAGGCGCGTTCCGGTCCAATTATCCACGGGAAACCGCTTCATTAAAGTTTCAAGCACAAAAAATCCGTGAAATGGAGAATGCTTGGAGCTAGTCGATGATTGTTACGGAGAACGCAGGCTTACTAAGCACGCTCCAATGAATCACATGGAATTCTCTGACCCGTCCTTTAACTTCGCTAGAACAAAATACGTATACCTCAACTGTGACTGCTTGGGTAACTGAACCGACTCCCGCCTCGGTTGATTGCTATGGGCAAATTGGCATGCAGACTCATCTATTTTTATAGCGCCAGATGGGTATTGTTTTCCACACGAAAAAGGGGACAGCGTCCCCTTTACATACTCAAATATTTCCTGGCCGGAACGTCGCCGATGGTGCAAGAGCAAAACAGCTTAGAGGCAAACAGATAAACAATAATTAGACGGTCTGAGCAGATAGGGCACAGAAGTCGGGATGAGGCAGGAAGCGGAGGTGGGGG
>JARK01001455.1:213394-227710 GCA_000688135.1 Ancylostoma ceylanicum | reverse complement strand
GGGGGGGGGAGGGTAACGCTGATAAAAGTAGGGGAATAACGAGACATCAATAACCCTTCCTGAATTGGTAGGACTAGTCAACCATCACGCCCTTCCTCTTAAAAGAAATGGCGGCAGCGAAACAGGAAATTTTTGAAAACCGTAAATATTTCCCACATAGCTTTTACTAATTTTCCCCCTACTATTCAGGTTTTTGTTTTCTAGTACTATGGAAGTTCTAAATCCAGAGAAAAATTTGAGAAATCTAAAAAACAAACTTCGGCATAAGAGCGAAAACTCCTACTTATCTGTATGAGTGGCGGATAGAGAAAGTGGGTGGGGCGCGATGGCCATTATTTTTTGGGACAACCTAATATTTCACATTTATTCCACTCTAAATTATTTTATTTTGCATGGTGGTAGAGGATTTCAAGCGGAGAGCTCTGGGAAGCAGAAACCTCTCAGTAAATTTCAATTCCGAGGACGTTTTAATCATAACAAGAACTATGTGGCCTTTTCGTTATTTAAGAACTATTGGAAGTGAGCAATTCTCGTTTTTTCTACTTTTCTTTTTTTTTTGATATTGCGGAATCCTGTGCAAAGCTTCTGGAAGACTGGATCCATCCCAAAAAATACGTTTCCAACCCAGCAATCCATCATCAGCTCTTCAAATCCCTGTGCATAGCTGGCACATTTGCACAGTGGCACCTGCGCCACTGTGCATTTCGCTCAAAACGGCCAGCCACCTGCTACTCCAGAAAAAGCCCTGAGGGGCGGAGCCTTTTCGACTGACTATCACATCTGAGTGTTTCTGAAGTGTTCTGGAGTTCGTAGGCCTATTTCACTATAGTAGAATGGTAGCAAACTACAGGGTGCGGCATAAATACTGTGTCAAGTTCTGTCGCTAAATCCGTCCCCAATAGGATGAAGCTCTCCAGCCTAGAGTGTACTTCTAGTATTGTCACCCCTTCTTCTCTATTACCTCCGCGTTTCATAACCACACACCAACTTTCCACGTTCTAACACGTCCGTATTTGAAAAGAGCTGAGATTCTGTTATTGAGCACAATCGTACAATCTCGCTTCTTGGTCGCCTACCATTGGTATGGACGTCACTGCACCGTCCAATCTGCACTGCAATACTCTGGTGTTGAAGTGCTATTTCTATTTGTATGCCACACAGATGTCGCATTTCCACATATTAGAAAAATTCACAAGAAACGAGTCCCATGCCAAACTGCAAGAAAAAAAGTTTAGGTGGACATAAAGTGATAACCTTTACAGAAGACAAGGAATACACTGGTCAGGAGCAGGTCCAGACAGAACACTACAATCCGCAGGGACAGCACGTCTCCACTGATGCGCATTACTAGGAGAGAAGGCGGAATTCAGTGTAATGCTCCTTGGGAGGACCGTGGGAGGACCGCAAGAGCTGGGCAGCTTAGAAAGTTGATCTACAGTTTGGTGCGGAGCGCAGCTTTACTGATGAAAATTGTTCTGTACATGCGCAGTCGCCCAGTACACCAGGTGGAGTAGGAAGGATCCCTCTTGTTGTTCCCTTTTGTTCCTTATCATGACTGAAGCTGGTGTTTGTGAAAGCGACCTCATGCTCGAAGCTTACGCTGAACAAGAAATGGCTGAACAGCTCCTTGTAGAAGCACTAGGATATTTTTGTAAAACAGGTATAGCTGGTAGTTCATCCAAGCAAGATGGGTCCGCTAAGGTAGAATTGCTCCAAGAAACGACGCGCAAAACAAAAAGTGACCACTGTTGCCTCAACTCCACGGACTCCTCCCGATAGAGGAATGGTGTTCAAATTTCATTGACATCGATGGTACGGATGTGCTAATTTATTATCATGAAGGTGCTGATATGCACTCAGTAACCCGCTGGTGCCACAATTTGGGGATCGCTTAGAAGGCAGAAGGAGGAGAAAATTTCCTGAGGTTGTCTGCGGCCCATAACGGTTTTGCTTGCCCTAAGTCAAGCCACTGTCAGGGAGGCAGAAGGAGACCACGATAGACGTCTCCAAATAAATTTGATTTGTAAGGCTTCAAGCAAATAATATCGAAGAGCAATTAAAGTTCTCGCTTTTTTGAAGAGAGTTATCAACAAAAGATTTTGACACAGTATTTATGCCGCACCCTGTATGTCCAGTAAACTATTAGGCTGTCCCATAAATAATGCCAGTTTTGAAGTTGATCGTCGCAAGGTGCATAGCTGTAAAAACACGGAAACGAAGAAGTTTCAAATGTTCTTGGCCGCGGCCATTATTTCTGGGACAACCTAATATATCTGTACAGATGAATATATAAATGTATGTATGTGTAGAGATACTGTACGATTTTTCGCATTTTTCTCGGTTTTTTGATTTTCATGCCGGGACCCACACCCCCTGGATGACCGGAGCTGGAGATTTTGTTCGGGAACTCGATGCTGAACCCGCGGCTGGAGACCGCATCGCTCTAGCTTTACACTGGGAAGGGCTTCAGGGCTTTACTAGCTGGACAACGTAAATTTTTCACTTTCATGGCGGGACCCACACCCTTTGGAACAGGGGCAGGGTATTTCGATTAACAATTTCATGTCGAACCCAACAGTGAAAACCGCGTCGCCCAGCTTTTCATAGAGCGGTTTACTAGGCGGAGTAAAATGAGGAAGTGGTGCAGGAGAAATCCAGAAATATTGATTATGGAAAATCAGCGAAAATTGTGCCATTTTTTCTGGAAAAATTGCTGGTTAAGAAAAGAATGAATTGAAGAAACACTTCGAGAGTCCCGCCGATGAATTCTCAACTGCCCAGTTGCCAACGGAATGATCAATAGAAATAGAATTTCAATAATAACGGCCTGAAAAACGGGTATGTCTCATTATGAGGGAAAAGTGGGTGTGACCAGGCGACTCTGATTGGCGCACTTGGGCCGCCCGTCACGCCCACATATGTAAACTCGCACAGTCGCGCTGCCCGTCACGCGCACTTCATTGCCTCGAACGGCGCTAAGCTCAAATAGACCATGTGTCATGGGAATGACGCCGTTCGAGTTGAAACAAGAACGCGTGACGGGCGGCGCGAACCCGCCAATCAGTGTTTCCTGGCCACGCCCCTTTTCCCTCACGATGATACTCAGGCGAAAAAAAAACCTTGATGAACTCTGGATAATTCATGTGAATTGTGGAAGAACGTATGGTTCCGAAATGGTGAATTCATGCTCAGAGCCTTTTTCCAGAAGTACCTCTGAGGATAGAAAAATTCGGATAATTTACCTAATATTAATTTACTATAGTTTGTTAGATAAATCACAACTTTTAGCCACTCTAACCCGAAGAAGGGATGACTTTTCATCCAATTTTTTCTTCCTGACGGAATGACCTAACATGGGTTTCTTCCCGCCTTCTACGATAACCCTGCCCCAAACCAAAAATCAGATTTTTTTCCGCAATTGCGGACCTTGCCGGAGTCCGCACAAAAACCGCACAATGGCGAAATATGGTCCACTTGAACCACAACATGAGAACCCTTCAATCTGCAGAAAAACAGCCGTTGAGGTTAAATTAATGGAGACGCATTAGCGCGGCTCAGTTGCTATGGCTGTGTGGCTGTTCTGCAATTGCGGACTTTTTCAGAAAATAGAAGAAACGGAGAGACTGGAAACGTGGTAATGCTTCAGAGAATGAACGAACACGGCACGAGAGCGGTGCTATAACGAGCATCACACGGAGGAAGGAGGAGTTTTTGTGGGACACAGGCTTTGTGCCATTACGGACAAGACATGGAGAATTACGTCCCGTATCCTGTTTGGACAGGTTAGTGTAGGAACGTACCTGTTTGGACAGATCAGTACAGGAACGCACCTGTTTGGACAAGTTAGTACAGGAAATGGAAGGAATGGAGGGGAGAGAAAGCAGTGATGTCTATGGAATGTGTGGATGCGCAGACAGTTAGAGCACCACGTGGAGTGTCATGCAGCGCGTGTGAACGGGCCGTGACAAATGGAATGTTTTGCACGTAGGAGACACAGAGAATTACGACTCGTACCCGTACCCGTTACATACCTGTTTGGACAGGTTAGTACAGGAAATAGAAGGAACGGAGGTGGAAGAAAGCAGTAATGTTTGTGGATGCGCGGACAGTTAGAGTGCCACGTACAATGCCACGCAGCGCGTGAGAACGGGCCGTGACAAATGAAATGTCTTGTGCGTAGGAGACACAGAGAATTAGACCTGTACACGCACCCGTTTCGTACCTGTTCGGACAGGTTATTACAGGAAATGGAAGGAGCAGAGGTGGAAGAGAGCAGTGATTTTTATGGAATGTGTAGATGCGCAGACAGTTAGAGTGCCACGTAGAGTGCCACGCAGCGCGTGTGAGCGCACCTTGAGAATTGAAATGGGGTACTATGCGGGCAAATCTCTAGGGATATTGACACTTCTAGCGTAGGACGATCGAAAATTGTGATGAATGAAGAAATAACGTAAAAATGTAATAGAGAAGGGAAATAGAAAAAGCAAAAAAAAAGAGGAAGAAGGACAAGACGTTGTGAACTGTGCAATTGCGGGCATGACGTAAACCTGCCGTGGAAAATAAAGCGACTAAGGAAAGGAGGAAATTCTAACACAAGCGAGCGTCAGAGTGACTTTCGAGCTATGTGTTTGAAGCGCGAGAACTGGCAACAAGGCAACTGAAGCGTTGTTTTTGTGCAATTGCGGACTTGCCGGGTAATGGGGCTTTTTTTACGACGCTATGGTTCACTTTCAATGCGAAAGTACGCCTCTCGTCGCTGAAACGTTAACATTCCCGGAGTTTCGAGCAGCAGCAGCAGCACAGCTGCTAGAACAGTCAGCTGCTGGAGCTGCGCTGACAGCCGGCTGTCGGCAAAGCTCGAGCAGCCCGCGCGCGCGTTTGTCCTCGACGAGGATGAATGTTGCAGTTTACGATGAGGCCCTTCGTCGACGCCCAATGAAATCGCTGGAGAGCCAATTTGGGGCTTTTGAGCAGCGAATTGAGCACAAATGAGCACCTAGAGAGACAATGCGGGACGTGGAGGCGGCAGAGAAACGCAGAACGACGAGAAGTGACGTGATTAATTGGAGAGCACAGCCAGCGAGACAGTGGTGATTGTCTCAATGAAGTAGATTCTCCATAATTCTTCGCTCATGGGGGTCCAGAAAGAAGCGCTCTCTCCATAACAGGAAATCAATCGATAATTCAACATGTAGATCACGAACAGATCAATAAATCTCACGTTCTCATCAAACTTTCCAAGGAGAACACGTACAAAGCAGAAAAGGTGACAGTGAAGTGCACCCACCACCACTCGCAGACCACAAGAATGCCAAGTGGGCGGGGCTTGCCTTAATCACCTGTTTTTCAAAAGGGAACCCAACGCGGGTAATTATATTCTTAGACGGGAAAAGCCCGTATTGGACGCAATTTAGCGAAGAACAGCCTAGTTTCTAGGAATTACGCTTAAATGAGGGAAAAGAGTACATAACTGATCGATTCTGGACGAGTTCTCATGTGTTCGGGGAGGGGGGAGGGGGAGGGCTGGGATGTTCTCAAAAGGGGGAGACTAATGCGTAAACCTATTTCCATCTTTTTATCCATGTGGAAAAACGTTTCACCTAATACGGCTCAGCCTCTTGAAGGACAGCGACACCAATTGCCGGAAACAGATCGCAGCATAAGAAATTTCACTGTGGATGAAATTTTTATGGAAAAATCGATAACACGGAAAATACGAAAGAGAATTGACCACGGTATCCATAGAGAGCGGAGAGAAGCAGAGAAAAATCCGTCCAAATAACAGCAAATGGTACATCAAAAAGTTAACGAGGGAAGATATATTTTTCATAGAATTCTAGCAACATTTGTGGAAGTGGCCGGAGCATCTACTCCTCAACCAATGAGAGGAACGGCTACTAAGGAAGACAGTTCCAGAGAAAAAGAAAGAAAAGACATTTAAAACGAAATAACTGTATCTTAGAAATAAAACAGCTGTTGTAAACACATTGGAATAATGTTGGGTCATTCGGAACGGAGAAGGCGTGGCTATTTGTTCCTGATTGGCCAAAAATCAAACCGCCCGAATACCCAGTTTCGAATAGCTGTCACACAGCCAAAATTGCCTTTACCGCATTCTCAAGTGCGTTGCACAAAAAGTGTGGCAAACAGGTGGAAGAAATCGCAACTCGATTATGGGAGAACTGGTTTCTGAGAAGGTGGGCGGGGCCAGCCCTTGAGTGTTTGGTTTGGATGTCCATCTTGGTCCACAGCAGCGATGAGTAGTGAATAAGGCAATGAAGAAAAGAGAAAAACATGATTTCAGGAAGAATCGCCCTGTACAGAAAAGTGACCAATGGCGGTCTGGATATGCCCCGCCCACTGTGACAAATGTTCCTTGTCACAATCTCGCGGAAAAAAAACCCGCTAAAAACGGGAAAAACAACCGAAACTGACAGATTCACCTACCAAATGCTAAAATATTGGTAGAATAGTGGAATTCACAACGAGTTGGTGGAATTGAGAAGGATTATGGAAATACGCCGGACAGAGTGCTTTCCTCTGCGTCTCTGACCATCGCAAAAACGTAGCGACATCAAAATGAATGCGAGTTTCGTCCCGAAAGTTTGTGGCTTTCGTGTCCCCACCCCTCGAACAGTTGTCCTCATCGCTGTTATTGATGAGCCAAGCAGAGATCAATGCAGAGTAACATCAGAAAGCACCTTTGGACTGGTACAGGAGCACTTAGAGAAAGTGCCAATCAATCAATAATCGTTAGATGGCGGTATATAAGAGAAACAGGTCACTAATGAGTGTCCTAACCCTAATTTTCCTCGACTTCCCTTGTAAGAACGTGTAGAAACAGTGCCTGTCCCAAAATTCAGGGGGACATCCTTGGTTACCTGACCCCTATGGTAACCCCAGGGTAATTGCTAACCCACCATACAGCAAATAATCCCAGCAGATGTGCAACGAGTCGTAACAAACAACGGAACGACGCGCTTGTCACTCAAAGCACTCAGTGTTAGCCAGGCAGGCAGACACGCACAGATTGTCACTTGGAAGGACGACAATTGAATGATACATTAATCGTATTCGAGGACAACTCGTCCACCGTGGCTGGCCAGCCGTTATGTCCCAAAAGTACTGGCAAAAACGTATTTCACGCAAGAGGGATCCCCCTCAGCAGGAATCCAAGAGGAAAACGGCAAAGGAATAGGATCTGGAGAGCTATTAAAACAGTGGTTCACATGGTAAACACGATTACCTAGCAAATATGAAATCGATCAATAAAATCAATAGAAAATCCAGGAGGAACTGCCGGGAAATCGTGGATACCTATGCATGTGGCAATCACAACATATCAAAGATTGGCGGACTTGATCAGAGTCCAATGATCTATGGCGACCTGACCGCATGGGTCATGAATGAATGAATGAATGCGATGAATGAATGAATGAATGACTGAATGAATGAATGAATGAATGAATGAGTGATTGAATGAGTGAATGAATGGGTGAATGAAAGAATGAATGAATGAATGAATGAATGAATGAATATGGTGAATGAATGAATGGATGAATGAATGAATGAATGAATGAATGAATGAATGAATGAATGAACGAATGAATGGTTGAATGAATGAATGTGAATGAATGAATGAAAATGAATGAATGAATGAATGAATGAATGAATGAATGAATGAAAGGAATGGATGAATGAATGAATGAATGAATGAATGAATGAATGAATGAATGAATGAATGAATGAATGAATGATATGAATGAATGAATGTGAATGAATGAATGAAAATGAATGAATGAATGAATGAATGAATGAATGAATGAATGAAGAAGAATGAATGAATTGAATGAATGAATGAATGAATGAATGAATGAATGAATGAATGAATGAATGAATGAATGGATAATGATTGATGAATGAATGGAATGAATGAATGAATGAATGAATGAATGAATGAATGAATGAATGAATGAATGGATGGATGAATGAATGGGAATGAATGAATGAATGAATGAATGAATGAATGAATGAATGAATGAATGAATGAATGAATGAATGAATGGCATGGAATGAATGAATGAATGAATGAATGAGTGAATGAATGAATGAGTGAATGAATGAATGAATGAATGAATGAATGAATGAATGAATGAATGAATGAATGAATGAATGAATGAATGAATGAATGAATGACCAAATTCTTAATGAGATGAAACGAGGAAGTTCTTGCTGATAGGTAGCGGGTATCTAGCTAGTCAGCTGCTGGATGGTCGGCGTAGAGGCGATGTCCGCAAGAACTATACAGGAATGCAGCTTTCATTCCCTCAGTATACACGAATGAATGGATGAATGGATGAACGAAAAAAGAAAAGTGAACAATTGGGACCTCCAGAGCCGCGCAAGGATTCACAGAAGAGCAAAACAATCACAGAAGTGCGTTAATTTGCATCATTTTTGGACGCAGCGGCCCATCTTGGCATCAGCTCCTCGGAACCAGGTGACAACACCAAAAAGGAAAAAATATCCTGAATTTTTTTCTACCAAAATGAGAAAACTCGCACACGCGTGCAGACAACCGCCTCCGGACCCGATATTCCATTGGGTTTAGGATTTGCGAGGTATTAACTACACACACCGCTCGACACACAGCACACACATCAAAACTCATTCATCATCGCGGCGCTACGGCTATGACTACTAGCATAGCGTAGTAAGTGAGCCGAGGTCGATTCGAGGTGTAGATATAATATGAAGTGATGTGTAGACCAAATAAGCTCAGGTCCCCGATGGCAAAACTGTTGTAGATGAAATAGCACCCCATGTAGATCACATGGAGACTCCCCAGCGACTAGGCAGGTGCGATAGGAACCGCCCGATTCAGAAGCGACGCTGCGCATGAAACATCCACGATGATGTATGACCACATCCGGTCCCCCAGGGAACGTTTTTGCCCACGCGAAAGTGACGAGCAAACTGATGGTGGGATCTATGATATCCGCATGAAGATGCCGGCTTCATTAGAGCATTTTAGAGGTGAAAATTCCCAAGAGCTCGCAATCGTGGAGCTCCAAAGAGCCATCCTGCAGGAGGACAGTATCAAAAAGTTACCTGAAGTTTCTATACGGCTTTCGAGGCGTGGGGACAAAATAAAAGGAATAGTTTCCCTAGGGCTCCTGTGGACCTGCAGAATTCTGTGAAAGTTCGCAGCCAGTTCTTCTAGTAAAACCTAAATAAATTCAAAAAAGAATGCAAGAGAAGTCTTATGAAAAATTTATGAGATGGGATTTGAGCTAAAAAAAAAAGAAAAAACTACTGAGAAATAAGCAATATTTTCTGTCTGCTCTCCATGTTGTCATTAAGACATAATGTTTCAAAGTGACAACATTTTCAGTGCAAGGCCCTGCACAAAATATTACATTACTTCATTACTTTTTTTGAAGTTGCTTGAAGTTTTCCTTAGGGTTAAACCACAAAAAGCTTAGGATTTGCATAAAGGCATAAGGCATAAACTTAGGCTCAGAATTAGGCTTGGCAAGGCCGGGACAACCTTGTGGCAGCTTTTGTTTAATTTATTTTGCGAAGCAGTGATAGGCAAAAGTAATCTTCAAAAACAGTGAAACGTAAAACGTAAAATGGAAAACGGACGCGCAAGTATGACCGTGGAACGGAAAAGTGGAAATTCCCCTTGCCGGGTCAGCTTAAAGTTGAGGGTGAGCAGAACCTGGAGTCATTTCTTCCCGGTTGAAGGTTTGAAGATTAACAGTACTCAGAATGATAGCCTGGATGGATGAGCGTGATTGGAGGGATGGGTAGTCCCACGTCCACAGGTATGATTACCCATGGGTAACAGCTGGGTATGGGCAATGTCACTCACAGATGTGGATGTTGACGGGTTCTAGAAAGGTTTAGTTTGTGGATTTTGGACAATCACAATTACTATTTTATCCTTTTTTAACCGGATACTATTTGCATGATACGCAGGTGTTGTTGGAAATAATGTCCAAAATTGCTGAGAATGTCAGGTAAACACAAGGATGAAGGTTGCAAGAGCCAGAAAACCCTTTAAACCGAGCAAGGTAGCCAGAATATTCAGATCTGCAGGCGCCGCATGGTTATGCACACTGTCATTGATCCGGGAAATCCTAAGAACATTCCTTTTTTATTCCTAAAAATTTGAGAAAATTCCAAGTGAGCACAGGTGAAAAATCGATTTAAAGAAAAGTGTGGAAAAAGCTGCAGAGAGGGCGAAAAGTCCAGGAAAAAGCGAAAATCCAGAAAAAGCTCTTTAGCTCTACGAAAAAATGGATTTGCAAGCGCCGCACGGTTATACATCCGGCCAGTCCACGAGCAAACGTACGTGAAATAAACAACAACACGCCCGGTTGCTCGTTGATCTGAGACGATCCGGTGTGGAACAGAGCAGTGGGCTGATTAATGGCGAACATGTGATGAACAACCACCGAACCGACGCACGCACCGCCCGCAGCTGTACATCGGCTGGCCGCGGGCCTGGTGTGGTTTTTCAGAGCCGCGCACGATTAGAGCAGACCTATTAGAAAGCCGTTAGATTAGCGAGAACTGCTTAACACGACGATGACGACATCGAGAAACACGGCTTGGAAAAAGATTTCCTGGCTCTTTCTGCCCGGTTTTCTCGAGGTTTTCCGGAAAATTCTGGAAGAATTAATCAGCAATTTGACGATGGTGAGCATCGCGTCACTGAGGGGGAGGGAAGCGATCCGGATGCCGCCAACGCTGATGGATGCGCTATGAATGCTCGATGTAGCACATAGATTCGGCATCAGCGAAACGCTAATGAAGACTGATGTCTTATGCAACGCGATGTGCATAGACTTAATTAACCATGCATGCATAACGGAGACGCTACGGCCCTCCGGCTTGGACAAACGAAATTATGGAGGATTAAGTGGGCTCAAGTTACTGGATAAAGCATAAACAACAAAAAAACTCCGGATGATGACGTTTAGAAAAGGAGGATATCCAAAATTCCCACTGGTGAAACGTTACGCGGATCGTTAGTCGTGAATAAAGGTTAACTTTGTCTCTGATTTCATCCATGGGTGATGTTACCGAAGCTAGTTACGTTAATCGTTGAATTTCTGTTTATTTTTATTATTTATACTTCTTTCATATTATCATATTTTATGTTCTGTATTTTTTTTATTATTTCAACGCTGACGCTCAGTCCTACATCATTACAATCCATAAATCCGTCGGTAAAAAGTTATTGAGACACACCAAGCCGGCGGCGCGTGCGCGTTGCGGCCGAAGACATTCTTGGGATTCTGTCATAGCTAAGTGCTTTCTCCCAATTAACCGTTAATTACAACAAGTATGCTAGGAAGAATCAGAAAAAGTACAGTCCATAAAATCTGTGCATAAACACTCTAGTTTATGAGAAATCCTGAGGGAAAACTCTGACCTAGGCCAGAATCCCGGGAGTGGGGTTGCAATCAGTCTACCACAGTCGGGCCGCAACGCGCACGCGGCGCGAGCTCAATCTGTCTCAATAACTTTCTACCCTACAGATTTACCTCTACCCTACAGATTTACCCCTATAAGACTGTAATGATGTAGGACTAAGCGGTAACGAAGAAACTAACAACGGTTAACGGTTAACGGAACTAATTTCAGGAACATCAATCATGGATACCTTTTAAATACGAATGAAAGCCCCTGAGTGGCTGAAAGTTACGGGCCACGTATCGTTAACAGGTCGTTAATCGTTAATCGTGACGTGCAGATCAGCAGAGCCCACTCGACATTACGTTTAGTGACGACTAACCATTAACGTAACCTAACTCCATGTACGTCAACACGGATGCCATTCCGGAGTGAACGGAAACTATCAATCGTTAAAAATCACACTATTGTGATTCGTTAAAGCAATTCCATAACGATATTATGGCATGAATACTGGGAAAAGTTGGGTGACGCGACGGTTATTAACGATTACCGATTAATGGGACCGACTTTCCCGTCCATCAACATCTGGCCGTTTTCGTTACACATTTCATGTACGGATAGGTGAAGGAGCTTTTCCTGGCTTACAAGTGTGCCGCACCGAGTACGCGTGGGTTCATACAGTCATTAGGTGTAGAATTTCGTTAATCCGTTAACAGCGAAGTCTCCGTTGAAAATCAAAGTTAATCGTTAATGACTGAGCTGAAAGGAGCTGAAAACGTCGGGTCAGGGACACGGACTGGATATACAGTGCATCTCAGAAAATTCTTGGCAATTGTAACATATGATCACTCTGACGACTATTCTCATCTGATCAATATCATATTTTCGTTTCGTTAATCGTTAACCTTCCTCGGGACAACTCGTTAACGCGTTACCGTTGCCTGCGCTGAAAGTGCGTCCATCAGTCCTATCCAACAACAGGAATTGAGGATTTGATCAAAAACCTCCAAGCAGGATGTTAGCAAAAAGGAGTTAACGAGGGGCGGGTGTCACATGATATGTAAGGATGAATGGGGGAGGGATGGGGGTGGGACTTCCTTGAAACTCTGAAAGAGGCAGACCACGAAAGAGATCAGAGAAAGCAAAGAAGAAATGGAAGAAATCACTGTGGGTCTGGTTTACCAGCAACGAATTTGAGGGATGTCCAATAGTGGAAAAAAGAGATGAAGAGAAGAAAAGAAGAATTGGACCTAACTTTTGAGCCAATTAATTCCGTTCTGCTTGTGGAGGCTTCATGAAAGTTTCCAGAAAAGTTGCTATTGGATGATTCGGCTAACGGAATCATGTATTTCATGGATTTAGCCAGTGGTGTGATGTGCAAAACAGCACGAATAGATTTAAAAGCGTTCAATCGACCACAAGGACGTTTTCCTGCCAATGGGCGGAGCTAACCAACTCTGATTGGACCGCAGAGCAATCCCTATTGTCAGCACAGTCCAGAGCAGATAGGCACCTTGGATTGACTCATTTTGACTCATCTGCCTCACAAAGACAGGATTCCCACCGCGGCGGAGCTAAGGCGAGGTGTGGAAAGGGACGAGCCGGGGGATTAATGCGTACGCCACACTCACAAGAGCAAGAACGCTGAGTAGATGTACTTTCAAGTCGGTGACAGCTTTTCCGAATGCACTTTTTTGTGCAAAAACTCGTGGACGAACATGCCTGCGCTACAATGGGTATCAGATTTCGTTGGAGTTCCGTGATGGAATTCCTTAAAAGTAGCGCCTGAGCTAATTAGGACATCTCAGTGGCTGTGACCTAGGCAGAAGAGGGTATTAATCCATGGAAATTTATATGAAATAGTAGCAATCCCGCCCAATTAAAGCGCATAGGTCCTGGAGTAGGTCCAGATTTATTGAAGGTAACCCATGGGAGGCATACTCCACTAATTTTAATTTTAAAAAAATCAATCTAAGAATAGAATTCAAGGAAATCCGCAATGGGCGGGTCGCATCCGCGTGGAAAGAAAGTCCCCACCCAGGAGCAGTTGGAGAAAGTCCGGGAACGTCCAGGAAAGCATCACTTTAACTGAACCGAGACAGGCAGACCAGAGAGATATTGAAACATGAGTCATCAAATGAAAATCCGAGAATATCCTAGTAGAAGCGCAGGCATCGCTTCCAAATAGAACGGCTTAAATAAAATCCAACGAGGCGTCAACTTACACCCATCAAGATTTGTTTAATTAATCAACAATAGTCTACATATGGTCCTGTGAGCGTACTGGTGCACGTACGTACGTTTGAGTCGACAAAAAAAAAACTCAGAAATGAAAGACTTGGATATGCTATCCGTCTTCTAGGAAAAAGGTAAATCGGCGCTTCGTTAGATTCTGAGTCACAAAGTGGGCGTGACTTCACAGAGCCTACTGTTTCACACTCTAGATAGGTATTTCGCTCTGAAATTACATGATAACCTGACATAAAATTTATTTATATGGTACTTGTAGGACATTCGATATTTATTCAATATTCGTCTATCACAACTTCCTCGTTATGAAACAAGGCTGATTTATCCAGATATAGGCAGTTACGTAGCAAAAAAATTTAAAAGAATTGAGAAACGTTCCAAAGATTCAACAAAAATTCGAATGACTCCAGGATGCCTCCAAGCTTCTACCTATCCTCTCCACCACACTGTTTTTGAGCAGTTTTCGTGAATACACCAGAATCCCAAAATGCCTCGCCTCTAACTGGAATTTCATCCACCCGTACACAATGACTACAGCTAGCCAAAGCACTATATCCTGGAAAAAGAGGCCGCACAGATCCCGAATACCCGGGAGAAGTGTCCAGAAATGGAAGTGGCGAGACGGGGGGGGGGGGG